>CAIGQZ010032545.1:11434324-11459968 GCA_903798205.1 Danio tinwini | reverse complement strand
ACACACACACACACACACACACACACACACACACACACACACACACAAACACACAAACACACAAACAAACCTGCTGGGCAGTGGTTGGTACGGTGCTCGGTCAGATCTGCCAGGCATTCAAAGTCCTGTTGGCAATTGTCACAGGTGAAGATGGAGTCGTCATCTAAATCCTCCTCTCCCACCCTCTCGTCATGACTGGTCACACTCTGCTCTCCGTCCTCACCCGCCGCCCGGCTCTCCTTCCTATCAGAGTCTCGCTCCGATACTGCTGCATCTATGTATACACACAAATACACACAGAGAAAGAGGCAAGAAGTGAGGTCAAGGGATTGCCATTGACAGGTGAATCAAACTATACTAATTATTTCCTGACTGTTACGTGTTGTACTTCAAATATGTGCTGATGCAGTGCATTTGCAAATGTCACGGAAAGCAAAACTTACTGTACTTGTCAAAAACTTAAATCAATAAAAAAAATATATATATATATATATACACACACACACAAGCAGGTTGTATAAACTGTTGGGAAAGCAATTTTGGAAATGCCAAGACAGTGGCTAGTCAACATAGTCGCTACCGTACACCATATGAACAAATTATATATATATATGTATGTTTAAATTGTGCAACTGAACTGTACACCCGCAGTAATAAATAAAGAATAAAACAAATAACAAAGCGCGGACAAGTGGGATGATGGCATTACTGCTTCAGATGCATTGATAGACTAATTATTATGAAAAAAAAACAGGACACCAGTAATAAAGGAATATTTTAGTTTTAAAGTCAGGCACTGAACAAAAACAGGTAATTTGAAAGAGCTGTCGTAGAATTGTTGCCACAGCACGAGAAAATACAACTACCAGCACCTAAAAAAAGCACCAGGAGGAGGAGCAGGAGGAGCGTCTTGCTAAAAAGTCAACTGAAAGTATTGCCAGTGACACTCAATCTAGTAGCAAGCAACAGCAAAATACAATTTCAGCGTTTTTTCAGCCATGTTAGTTTGCGGAGTGTTCTGTATTTCAATAATTATTTTTTTTTTTATAAGCTATATCTCTCTAATTTGAATTCAACTTGTTTACATAAAGGTAAGGTCATTTTATTTGTGTTTCATTTATGAATATTTAAAAATAAATTTCATTAAATGTTTAAGTAAGGTAATATCTTTTCAGTTCCTTTTATTAACTAACACTCACTGCATTTTAGCAGTAAGAAGCTTTGATACAGATTATTGAGCTGAAGCTTGACTACAAAATTAAATCGCAAATCAAATCAAATCGCAACATCTGTCCACAAAATTTAATAAATAAAATAAAAAATAAATATATTTTCCAATATATTGAGATATTTTTTATAGTCAATTAAAATGAATTACACATTTCAATGCTGGATTTAGAGTAGTAAAGAATCATTCAGCATTTAAATCACTTGTATTAAAGGGCACCTATTTTACCCCTTTTTTAAGATGTAATGTTAACATTATGGTTCTTCTGAGTGTGCCAGTTTAGGTTCAGTTCAAAAAACAATTCAGATTTTTTAATTATAATGTGTTAAAAAGTGCCATTTTGGGGGCGTGTACACAGTTTGCTGTTTTAGGGGCGTGTTGCTTCACATGAAAATTAGTTTCGACTTCCCACCCAAGTTAACAAGGGGGCGGAGCCAAGAGCTCCCCCGCTTTGTGTAATAGACAGGCAGACAAGAGAGAAGCAACATGAGCGTACCAACCAGGCACAACCAGCTGTACTTGTACGACTCAGACACAGACCAAGCAGAGAGTACAAATCATTTGTGTCTTTGTATAGTTTTACAGCCAACTGTGTGCTAGTTTAAAGCTCCGAGCTTGTAGCCTACACCGAGACTAATAAAGCACACAGAATTAACTTTGACTGAAGGGCATCACACACCGGATGCACTACGACACGGCGCGCACATGACAGTTGAAAGTATCGCACACTTGCAGCGTCGGTGTGTCACCTGTTAGAAACTTATGTTTAGAATTCAAAAAAGCATGTCGCTGCGTGGCGCGTGCTCAGAGCCATAACGCGGCACACCAGACGCGCATATTCGCATGTTATTTAAAATGAAACTATTCAGATAACGCTCTGTGGCGCAGCAGAAATATGAACAGTAGTTCGTTATTTCCAGTGGAGGGACGAGCACGTGAGGCAGCGCGCTCGCACTTTCCAGCTGCACCTAGTTAAGATGACAGGGAGCTTCTGTGACCGTGGGAAATGCAAACCGCTGAAGTTTAAGGAAGACACAATGAAAAGTACACATGTATGCAAACACACCAAAACTTACAAACACTGGCGTGGAGGACAGCGCTAACGTGGTGAATGTTGAGCCCAATGAGCCTTACATCTAAAAATAGAGCAAGGGTGTTTCTTTGGTGACGTCGCTTTGACTCACACGCTGAAAATGGTGGACGTGTAACAACATACTGAGGAGATGGTAATGGCCACCTGTCAATCAATATTGGTGGGCGGGGGGACCGCACTCCTACGTCAAGTTGCGGTCGATCTCAAAACAGCTCCAATTGGTCCACCGTTTTTATGTTGTTAAATTGAAAAAATAAGGACTGAGTGTGTTTATATCAGCCCAATATGACGCTCTATACACTATACCTGCACATATGTCTGTCCAAACAGCTTGAAAAGTAGATTTTTCACCATAGGTGCCTTTTAACTTAACTTTTTAATGCTACATTTGACAAAGTCGCTAATTATTAGAATAATGCAGGACATTACTGGAACTCTTCCACTGTTAAAAATGACCTAAGAGTTCATTTTTCTCAGCCTCTTAGTATAAATCCCAAGCCCAAGTGTGTCTAGTCTCAGTCAAAACTACATCAAAGCTCCAGTGAGCCGCTAGACTGAAGTATAAGAGAGGGGCCCGAGGCTTCGAGAGCCGCTTGAGCACGAGCCACCCAGTCGCTTGTGGCACACAGTAAGGACCAGTGGAGAAATCTGCCACTGCAATCCTCCTTCCGCCATTGTGGCTCCATTTTCACACCTTATTATCACATTAAAGGCTCTACGCTGAAAGGACTACACACGAGACTGGAGAAAGAGGGAGGAGAGAGCAAGATTGAGTAAGAGGGAAAGAGAGCGAGACAGAGGAAGCGAGACAAGACCGTGTACAAAATGTGGGGTGGTAAGAGACTGTGAGACAGAATGAGAGCAAAGACAGCCTGATAAGATTGATCCAAATTAAGACACAAAGGCTCCCGTCACACCTGCCATTAGCATGCGCTTTCGGTGGTCAGATCGGATTTGGATAGAACTTGACCACTTTAAAAGCAGAGTGATCGCATTGTGATTACCTAGACCGCATATGGAGGCTTTTCTGACCACACTCCACAAAGGTGTCCATGCTAATTCATTCATTCATTTTCCTTCAGCTTAGTCCCTTTATTAATCAGGGGTCATCACAGCGGAATAAACCGCCAACTTATCCAGCATGTTTTACGCAGTGGATGCCCTTCCAGCCGCAACCCAACACTGGGAAACACCCATACACACTCATTCTCACACTCATACACTACGGCAAATTTAGCTTTCACTATTCCCCTATAGCGCATGTCTTTGGACTGTGGGGGAAACCAGAGCACCCAGAGGAAACCCACACCAACACAGGGAGAACAGGCAAACTCCACACAGAAATGCCAACTGAGGCAACCGAGACTCGAACCAGTGACCTTCTTGCTATGAGGCATTCGTGCTCCCCACTGCGCCACCATGACACCCCTTAATGGTAATATATTTTGCTCATTTGAAAAAAGTATTATAAAACATAATGAAAATTCTGCCTATTTTCTTATTGCAATCTTCCAGCCTGTCCAACCCTTGCCTCTTTGACTTCAACCAATAAACAACCAGTAGAGAAAACCAAGTCCAAATTTGTCTTCACAATACAGATGAAAAAGATCTGTCACAGCCTCTGCTTCATCGTGTCTTAACAGTGAAAAATTATCAGCCTCTTAAACGATCAGATCACCTGACTTGATCAATACCGCATGAATTATTCTACTGCACTACAATTGGAATCTCTTGTTTCTCTCCCGTAAACCCTCACTTACCTCACTCTCCCAGTCTATAATTGCAAGGGAACTTGCTTAAAACTTTATTTATCCCTGTTAGCATCCTTTACTGCAAAGATGTTTCTAAATGCAACAGTGCAACAGACCAAACGTTGTATTGCATTGTGAATTTTCTATCAATGTTTTTAAATTTTGCTAAATGTGGAAATGTGTTCAGTTAACGCAACTTCTGATGCAATAGGTAACAAGTTTTTCATTTCAAGAATGCAAGTGTGATTGGCTCTCTATCTGAAACACACTAGAGATACGCAGAAATAAAAAATACAAAGCGTGTGTTAATGAATAAAAGAAATAAAAAACAACAACAAAAAAAACAACATGGACAAAAAAATAGAAGCAAGGAGCTGAGAAAAAGAGCAGGGGAAAGGAGGAAACGTGAGGGCAGAGGGAGCTGAAAAAAGGGAGGGAGGAAGCGGGGGCCAGAGAGAGGGAGGGCTGCTCGCCGGCTCCCCCGGGCTTAACATCCTGTCTAATCATCCTGGACTTGTGCAATCAGAGAGAAGCAGGAGGTGGCCATTCCTGTGCTCCACACATTCTGATCAGCTCTAATTTGGCCAGGCCTGGCGCTGCATTACGCTGCGCCGCAGCAGCTCACGCTAATGGGGCCTGCGGATCGGAGCCTGGCCAGAGGAGAGCCTGGGCCTCGCTTTGGGCCTGGGCCCAGTCCGGACTGCAGGTGGAGATTGGAGAAGGGGGGGGGTTGGTATCTGGAGGGGCATTTGGATAAGGAAGCGTCGAGGTGCTCTAGTTTATTTCGCCCCCACTAGAGCAGAGGGTAGAGAGGTGGGGGTGAAGGTGGGGGCATCGTGGTGGTTTGGAGGGTGGTGCGGGTTGGGCTAGGGGGTAGGAGGGGTATGGCCATCTGTCCAGTGGTGAGAACACCGTCTGGACAGGGAGGAGAATGGCCCCTAACTGACACTACACTGATAGAGCCCTGAGCAGCGGTTACACACATACACACATGCGCAAACACACAAAAGCTGCATTAACTACACTATTTCATCCATGAGAGCTTCTAATCTCAGGAAAAATGGATGGTGGCAGTAACCCTTGAACACTCCCTACCTCTCCTCACTCAATCACACACACACACCCTGATTCCCCCAGGTACCCTCATGCCAGAGGTACAGGCACTGCCAACTAAGGCACATGCCAGCACAACCTGCTACCATAGCAACGAGGGAGGAGCGGGAGGGGACCTTTCCCTACCCTTCTCCTCTCTCCATCCCTCCATCTCTCTGGTCGTAAGCAGGGCTGGCATGCAGGAGGAGATGGAAACAAAGATAAAAGTGGCCAGCAGAGTGCTCTACACTGCTAACCTGCATTTTAAACTCCTCCATCCTTCTTTTTCCTTCTCTTTATGCATCTTCCTTTCATTACTGCGCCTCCCTCCTTTCCCGTAAGCGTATGCCCTCTCAGGAGGGAAGAGGGGAGGGGAGTCTCTAGAGGAGGCCCTCCAGAACACACTCCATTAGAGTGCAGGGCCACCGTCATTACAGGGCTCCATTTCTCTCTCTGCAGTGGAAGATTGATACACACGCATCACGCACCTCAGCTGCGGTCGTTCCACCTCCAACCGCGGCCTTCACAAACACACAAGTGCAAATGTGTGCGTAAACACAATGCGTGGTGTGAGGAGAGGCTGATGGACATGAGATAGGGTCGAGGTAAGGTGAGGTCCATCAACGGTTTGAAATTAGGATTCACTCAATGCACTTGCATTTTGTACAGCTGCCAGCTGAAAAGTTTAAAGGGACAGTGTGCCACAAAGACAACTATTTACTCATCTACTTGTGGACTTTATTTCATCTGTGGGAAAAATATAAGACATTTTATTCTATGCTCTCTTGCTTTTGTTTACAATAAATGGGCACAAAGTAGACAGAAAAACCATAAAAGCACCATAAAAATGGACATCTTAAGTCTATTTAAGTCATACAAAGTCTTTATGCAATGAACAGACAAATAAAAAAATATTTAAGTTGAAATTTACTAAGTTTTGGTCTGAATTATTGAGACTATTCGTCAGATTCATTAATAAATAACCCAGACTAGTTTTGACAATTAAATCAAATCATTGTTTTTAACAAAGAAAATTAAAATAACTTGAAATACAACATATGAGTGATATGGATCACTTTTTTGGTACTCTGCAAACTACAGTATGTTGTTTCTTTGTCCTTTTTGATGATTGAAAGCTTCAGCATTCATTGCAACTTCACTGAAACAAAGATAATAGAACACATTTCTCATTTTGTGTTTCACAAGAAAGTAAAATGCTACTTTTGGACATTAAGTTAAGTAAATGAGAGAATTTTCATTTTTGGTACAAACCATTAAAATGCTTGGACATAGGCAAAACCTGCAAAAGTGAATCAAAGGTCAAGACAAACAGGCTTAGTGGAATCATTTTGATGTGACGCGCTGTTTTTAAACAGAGACTGACTGTGGCACAGTCAAGCTCAATAAAATTGGGGCCATTGAGAATACTGAATAAGGAGACTAATGACTGTAAAAGAAAGTCATTGGAAGGAAGCACTTCTTTTTATGCTCAAAGATATATTCTTAGTGGTCATATAATTCTCCTTCTCTGCTTATACGCCACTAACATACATCTCCAGCACACGCCGCTCTGACAGAAACCGTGCAGCTATTTTTGTTTCATTACAGTAATAGCTGTCAAGCCAGCAAGCCTGTGGTAACTGCTGCTATCTATGTTAGAAATGTGTTAGCTGCATAATGTGGTGTTTAATATATTTATAATGTTGTGCTTCAGGTAAGCTGTTGTGTTTCAAATGAAAATGGGGGTAATATTGTCCCTTCAGTGTCCTTTTGCAAAACTGAAGGTGGAGGACAGCCACATACTGGCGTAGCTCACAACAGGGTCTAGACTCCCTCTACTGTGAAAGGTCTAGGTGAGAAGCAAGCCAAAATGTGTGTGTTTGGTGAGGGTTAGTGGAACAGTATTGCTTAACTAAAAGTAAATTTGATTGACTGCAGTTTTTGACAATAATGACCTTAATATGGTGAGGACACAAACTCAGAAGTGCTCTTTTAAGACTAAGCAGTCCCCTGTGGCATACTCTATCCATCACACTTTTGCTCACGTATGTTAGAGAGTATTCAACACTTTAGGTTAGGGTGCGTGCTGGTGTCCTCTTACATTCAATATATGTTTGGTGGTCCATAAGCCCACCTGGCTCTCACCTCACATCCAGTTGTAGCCTCTGCCCCTCACTCTGTGGGTAATTATCTCTGAGACAGCCCGTCTCATTCCCCTGTCCCAACAACTTTTACAAATACACCCACCATACATTTGCAAAATATAGACAGACAACGTAAACCTACACAAGTGTATTATTAACATGCATGCAGCACACACACAAATCCATCGTAATTGATGCTATACAGTCAGGTCCATAAACACTGGTACATCGACATAATTCTTACACTTTTGGCTGTATACACCAACACAATGGATTTGAAATGAAATGAACAATAGCTTTAATTAGAGAGTATTTACATCTAAATCAGGTCAATGGTGTAGGCAATTACAACAGTTTGCATATGTGCCTCTCACTTGTTAAAGGACCAAAAGCAATAAGAAAATTCACTGTTTTTTTGTGTTTTTCCCTTATTATCCCAATTACAATGAGCAGATAAAAGGTCCACAGTTCATTTTGAAACTCAAATTTGAAATCTGTTGCTGTCAACTCACAAGATGAGATCGTTTCATTTAATTTCAAATTCAGAATTGTATCGATGTCCCAATATTTATAAACCTGACAGTATATGTATGTAAATTTTGTTGTATTATAGTTGTAATTGCTATAATTTTAATGAATTTTTATACTTAAATTTGCCACCATATTCAACTTCTCTCAAAGTCAGAAATTAAAAGTGTAACATTCAACAACATTTTTAAGGAGTACAAGTAAATAACAATCCATTTGAATAAATAATATTAATAAAGTTTAAAGAAAATATGTTATTTTATCAGCCTTTCTGCCAGAAAAAAATGGTATGTTTTAAAATTCATGGGTAACAACCGTCATTATATTTATGCATTTTAAATACTACTGTTACTGAAGAGCTTTAAGCATTGTATATGCATTGAGACCCACTGACTTTCACACATGTAAAGACACTTTTAAAAAATTGTCTCCAAAATAGCTGCAGTCGTTTTTAACCAAGGATATATTCATATTCATATGTTATGGAGTAATTCAATGGTGCTCAAGAGTTGCAGTCATTAAATAGAGTCCCAGGGGGTGACATCCTTTCTAAAAATGGTAGATTGCATATTCTAATGCAAGAAAGAAATATTAATATTCATAAAGCTTGGCCAACTTTTTAAACCACATGCACTTACAACATGGGCTGCTTCAAACTGACTGAATTATACAATTTTAGCAGTTATTATTATATATGTGATGGCTTATGATATTGTATAATATTCATAATTATACTAATAGCTATTTTTTCTCTTAATATTAAATGTGGTTGGGTTTGTTTTACAAGTTAAGCCTCAGGTTTTGTGTGTTTGGGTGAGATGGTGGCAGTGATTTAGCGAAGGTGGGGGGTGGGGGGTCTGTTACAATCGCCAAGATGCCAAACCCCTTCACCCCCCCAACACACACTTTCTCTCTCAGGAAAGACAAACAGCCATGTTTGTGTGGGGTAATTAGATGAGGAGAAGTGAATTAGCAGAATCCACAGAGCAGTCATGTTGCCGAGCAGAGCCCCGCCTTACAGGGACCTGCTAATTACCCCTCGTTAGGTTGATATGTGTTTTTTTTTTAAGTGTGGTGCAGCTTCCATCATGAGAGTGGGAAATAATTAGCATTGGTGTGATGCTGTCCTTAATGGACACCGCAAGGCATCAACCACTGATGAGAAGAACAACAAGATGACAAAGCGTCAAAGGATCAAGAAGATGCGTCAGTGACACTAAGGGGGCGTTTACACAATACTCTTATTAATGAAAAAACTTTTCATGTGTTTTAACAGTTTGCTATATCTATATTTTGAGGAATTAAAAACATATACATGTTAAACTTATTCAAAGCATGCGTATTATGTGTTATGTCTGTAAACATTAGTAAGTATTTCACAACCACAAAAAAATGGACAACTATTTAGTGTTTCTTTATGAAGTGACAACACCAACTATTTTCCTGGCATCTGTATCTTTCCACACCTGAAGGTGGCAGTATCTGTACTGTCACTACACAAAGGAAAACCAGATCTAGTGATGCAAACATACAAATCATACAAAAGCTGTGCTTACATACAATTTTCATAGTACATCTTGCTCACCATAGAGGGATTCGCTTGTGCAAATAAGTTTGATAATCTGACTTGCATCGTTTGCCAAGTTTAGTCACTTCAGTTTTAGATCTCATACTCCGATCCATAGCTGAACAGCCATTCAAAGCACCCTTTCAATGACAGCTGACTTCGATTCTTTATGCTGAACTGGGCAAACTCCCTCTAACGTGAGCCCAATGACAGGTAACCTGAAACACACCAAACAAACTGGCCTGACAGACTTTCACAGATGACCCAACATTGCCCATTGGCCAATTGTTGTATTGGTGTGTCCCAGCCTTAAGAGCCTACAAATTCACCAACAATATGACATAAGTTACAATGCACAATAACATTTAAAATATAAAATTTCATAAATCTGCTTGTCAAGTTAATTTCCCCCCAACTTGAATAGTATTATAAAATATATGGGTCCCACTTTAGGTGGCCTAAACTAATAAGTACTTACACTGAAATTAATCATTAGTTACAATGTACTTATTGTGTAAATACATGCTATTACACTGTACTTGATTGATTTACACTGTTAACCATCCCTTACACCTTACCCCATTCCTTAAACCTTAAAGCAATCCTATCCCAGCTCTTTTTTGATGCAAGTACATACTAGTTAAGGCCACCTAATATAAAGTGAGACCAACATTGGAGTAGAAAAAAAATAGTACACTAACTTTTACATTTGTATCTAAAACCAATTAAAGTTTTGTTATCTTTTACAATTGCACTAGATTCATTCATTCATTCATTCAATTTCCTTTGGCTTAGTCCCTTTATTTATCAGGGGTCGACACAGCGGAATGAACCACCATCTTATCCAGCATACGTTTTAAACAGCAGATGCCCTTCCAGCTGCAACCCAGTACTGCGAAACACCCATACATTAGAGCTGTGAACCTACACTGGTCTCACGGTTCGGTTACAATTATCATGCCATCGATTCGGTTTAGTTCGATATCTCTGTGCATCACAGTGAACTGACGATGCTTTCCATACACAGTTTTACATTTTCTTCACAGCACAGCAATTTTTGTATTAAAATGCATAAATATATTTATATTTATATACTATTTGTAATACAAGTTTGTCCTTTAATACAAACAGTCAGATATATAAACTGTACCTTTAAACAACACGAGCATTTATAGAAAATAATATAAACAAATATGAATATCCCACTCGCTTTCTGATCCGTGTCTACCAATTTCTCTTACATCTCTATGATTGGTCACACGCTCAACAAAAAGGGCTGCGATTGGATCTTGCGCGCTGCGCTCTTCACAGATGAGTGACACTGTGCCAGTGTGAGAAAGAGAGAGAGACAGAGAGTTTACTTTTATTCTCTCAATCTCAGTGAAATAGGGGCTTCTGCTGTGTCAGTGAAAGACTGTCCAGCAAACACACACGCAATGAAATTGTGCACAGTTTCTGCGTTAAGTAGTTAGAGCATTGTAAATACTCGCGCTCGCCTCCCTCGCCATAGTAAGCTACGGCAACAGCGCATAAGAGATTAATGATGTCAGTACATAATAACCGGTTATGATTATTATTGAACCGATACCGAATTGTCCGTCTGCATCGCGATGCATTGAAGAAACAATTAATTTTGACACCCCTACCATACATACTTATTTACACACATACACTACCGCCAATTTATTTATTTAATTCACATGTGTTTGGACTGTGGGGGAAACCGGAGGACCCAGAGGAAACCCACACAAACACGGGAAGAACATGAAAACTCCACAATGAAGCCGTGACTCAAACCAGTAACCTTCTTGCTGTGAGGCAACATTGAGCCACTGAGCCACCGTGTCACCCCTATTGCACTAGATATGGATGTTAATAGGCATGCACTAATAGCCACAAATTTCTTTTTCATGTGATCTTTAAATAATGCAATAAAAAGCTTTCTATTTTGCATTGTGGGTTTCGCTTCACCACGCTGAAAGTCAGCAATGCGGCTAAAACGTTTTGAGACCTTAGCTAGGAAAGTCTCTTTATGGCCAGAACCCGTAAAACTCTATTTCCCTTTCCGTCACTAGGTCTGCTTTTAGTTATGCTGTACCGTGTGTTTAAGTGCAACAGAATGTATGTTTGATCATTTCAAAGTACTAAAAGGGGAAACCCACATATGAGGTCATGCTCATGTGTCAACGAGCAACGAGACAGAAACCCAGATCAGAAGAGAAGTTGTGCATGTTGTACAACTAACAGAAGACTAGAGTAAGTCTGGTTTGAGAAAAACACACACACACACACACACACACACTACAACTTAACTAAACCCCAACAAAAGAATGAGCCACACCGTGCTGTACTGGAAAAATATGAGCTCCAACTTCAACAAGGCTTTTTTTCTTATGAAAACATTAAAGCACAAAGCTGTCTTTTAACTTCACCACAAACACACACACACACACACACACTCGAACCAGACGTGGCCAAATGTAAACCAGATCAAGGCTGTATTAGTCAGAGAGACCAAAGGAATTGTAGTGCTGCTCTAAGCTCGATTAGGGATGTCTGATCTCATCACAGGAACACAGCCTACCTGTCGAAATCCATCGCTCATCCTGTCCCTGAAAACTGGCACAGACACGCTCCCTGATAGAAAACATTAATGATGTTGGACCACATCAAGACACAATGGAGAGACGATCCAGGTTTAATATGGACTCCACGGCACCAGCACCTTTGAGCAAGATGGATTCACACTGCATTGTATCTGACGGGTGTGCAGTCCATGCAGGAGCGTTATAGGTAATGATTAGAGTTAATACAGTAGCAACATGTCTAATGTTAATACCAGTGAATTTTCTAAAATATGTCATGCCGGTTTTCCATTTACGTTAACCAGTTTCAAGCTAAACATACTCTTCTTTTTATTGAGGGTAATATTCCACAGTATCATGTAGCCAACCTGTCAAATTAAAACATAAAAACTAAAAATAGATAAATATGTCAAAATAAAATCTATGTATAGTCAAAATAAAATACAAAAAAAAATAACCACAAATAATTAAAATCAATTGTAAAAATCAAAATAGCAATATAAAAATATAACTATTTACAAAAAAAAAATAATAATAAGATGAAACAAGAAATATACAAATAGTAATAGAGCTTGTCAAAATAAATTATAATACATTGATAATATAAATATTTCCCAGTGATAGGTTGCAGCAGGAAGGGCATCTGCTGCGTAAAACATATGCTGTATAAGTTGGCGGTTCATTCCGCTGTGGAATTTCGCCCCAGATTAATAAAGGGACTAAGCTGAAAAGAAAATGAATGAATGAATGAATGATAATATAAAGAATTAATAAAAAAAAGAATAATAAAGAATATAAAAATATGAAAAAAATTAGCTTGTAAAATTAAAATCCCAAAATTGACTGAATTGGTTGTGTCTAAAATCAATGTATATTCTAAATAAAAAACAATAAAAATAACCACAAATAATCAAGAATTAAAATAAAATGTACAAATAAAAATAAGATTATAAAATATATAACTAGTCATTAAAAAATATGATAATAATAATAATAATATAAAACAAGAAATATACAAATAGGAATAAAGCTTTTCAAAATTAATTAAATACAATGATACTATTAATAATTATTTAAATAAAAAAATTACAAAAATATATTGATAAGTAATAAAATAACAAATAAAATAAATGATACATTAAAATAAAAACAAAAATTTAAGTAAAAAACTACTGCATAAAATAACTACATAAAATAAAATAAAATAAAATAAAATGAAATAAAATAAAATAAAATAAAATAAAATAAAATAAAATAAAATAAAATTAAACAGCAATAGCCTAGTGGTTAAGTGCGCTGACATAAAGCACCATGGTGCTCACAGCGAGTTCAATTCCCGGCTCGAGGTCCTATGCCGATCCCTCCCCTCTTTCTGCTCCCAATGCTTTTCTGTCTGTCCTAAACTATGCTATCTCATCAAAAGGTGAAAAACCTCTAAAATAAAATGTATAAATTTAGGTTTCAGGATTTTAGTATATCTTTTTTGGTCATTAAAAGTGCATAAGTATCAGTCATCCAGGAAACTGTCATCACCCGTTAAACATTAAAACGCCTATGCTGGATGACCACTAGCATTAACTCCACATATATAGTACGTTCACATCCGCATTGTGAATGTTCCGGTTTGGAGTTGGGACAAGGGCCCCTGATGGCCCAGCGCTTGAGCAGGTGCAGTGTGTGCACGTGGTCTCTCGGGGGAGCGCAGGCCCTAACGCGGTAAACACGGGACCTATTTAAAGCAAGCAGACCTCTCTCTCTGGCTCCGTCGGCCTCCGCTCACTGTGTTTCCACAATACTTCACGGCCCCTCGGGACCCCCGCTTGCCAGCCACTCTGTACCAGTCTCCCCTCCTCCAGAGACCCGGCACCCAACGCTTGTGCACCCAGACACGAAGAAGAAAGAGCGAGAGATGATGAAAGAGCTCGTCATGGAAGGAAATTAAAGCACACTGAACACACAAACAGCCATACAGCTGCTCACCAATGCCATCACCTGTTACAGGCGAAAACGTGTAAGCGGTGCGTACAAACGTTGACGCACAAATATACACACGCGCGGCGACATGCTAATGCATATACACACACAGACACACACCTCCTCTTCACACATTAAAACTGTTTTCCTGTCGCTGCCTTGGGGAAATTAAAAATATATTATGGACCTCCAGAGGTTCGTGCAAGGAGATGAAGAAAAATAGAGAGGGACACAAATGAGAGAGCGAGACAGACAGCGAGACACCAATGAGAGAGCGAGAGAGAGGAAGACACAAAAGCACTTGAGGGATAGAGAGATGGATCTCTTGGTTGTGTCCTCTTTTCTAAACTGCCCACTGCATCATGGAGAAAGAGGGCCATTTTGGGGCTGCGATGTAGCCGACGGTCATCATCGCTCCTGTCCTCCACCCACCCTCCCTCTCATCCCTCGTTCCCAGTCACCATACGCACAAAATGCATGGCTGAATCCAGCTCAGGTTAGATTTCGGTGGGGGGGGAGCATGTGCAGGGGCCAGGAGACTCACTGATATTTCACTCGCTGTGTGTTTATACACACACACACACACACACAAAATCATCTAACAGATCTCGCCAATCCTCCGATTCTCCAGAGTTGCCTCGATAGGGCCAAACAAAAAGGATGGGCAGTTTTAGGCCAGATGGAAGTACCGCTTGCCCAACAGGGTCAATGTTGCATAGTGATTAAAATATGTCACCGAGGTAACGTTACCCAGTTGGTTTGAGCAAATCTGTGAGAATGATTTGAAATCTTCTTGAAAGCATCAGAAAATAAGTAAAAGTTTTCCACATTAATCACTGTTTTACAAAGCTAGGGATCAGGAAATCAATGCTGTCATGATGTTACATCAATGCTGCTAAATAATAAAAACAGAGCTAATAATAAAGCAAATTTTAAAAAAATAAATAAATGACTGACACCAATCTTATTAAATTTGAAAATAAATTATTTTTGCTTGAAACATAAGTTTCTATTCTAGTTTTTCTGAGTCCTTGTTTACACCTGCTACTGGGAGCACAATTATAGGTTTGCCTCTGCGGAGTCTAGCAAAGTTACATGAACAGCAAATGATAAGGAAAATTTTAAGTGTGATAAGAGATGATTCCCGTCCTCTGAAGCCTTTTTTTTGTAATGTTGCCCTCTGGAAGAAAGTTTAAAAGCATTAAATGCTCTTCTAATAGATATAACCTTACATTTTAGCAAGGTTTACATTTTTAATGTCTCTTTACGTGTTTGTTGTATCATGATACTACTGCCCTAATTTAATTGCCCCTGGTGGGATTAATAAAGTTGTGAAACATTTGCCAAAATCTGGGGTTTTTGTTGATTTTATTTGCCCACTTTCATTCACTTGTGTATCTCTCTCCTAAGTTTGTATTAGAATCTAGAGTGCTTTAGAAAAATGATTTCATCTTCAATCCATACTTCTGATTTCAGGCAGCAAAGTTTAAATCCCATCTAGCAAATGAGCTTTAACAACACACACATCCCATGAAGTTTAAAAGTTAGGTCAACGTGCTAAAAGTAGATGGTCTTTTGTGGCTGTTGGCACACATTCAACAATATGATAGAAAACCATCTCTAAAAGTGTTTAAAAGATGACTAGCTCAAAGCATTTAAGACACCATTTACAATTTTATATAGCACTGTTCTCTTTTGATAAACGAAATAATAATATCAGGGCCTTATTTGCATCAAAGTTTAAAACAGGTGTTCTGCTTAATATAAGTTTTATTTCTGCATTTTTTGCAGTGTAAAAAAATGATCTGTCATTTGATATAATGCATCCTTTCTAAATAAAAAGAAAAACAAACAAAACAACGTTTAAAAAAGCAACAAAGCCTATATGCTTCTGTTCATGCCTTTCCTAACACTGATTAAAAATTTCAATCCAGGAAAATGTTCTTTTAAAAATATAGCCTAAAAAGAGACACAGTGTCACAAAAAAAGTTTAGAATTAATTTTAAATATCTATTTTTTTTGAATGCATGAGAAATTAGTTTCTAAAAATGGCTAGAAATATATTTTTTGTAGTGGGGCCAGTGAAAATATTGGCAAGCAAAACTCGGCACTTCTGGCCCAACCAAGTCTTCAGAAACAGCCCTGACTGCAGCACATACCTTTCTTCCTCCCTCTTTTATTCTGGCCTCGACAAAAGTTTAACGTGTGCCGAGTTTGACAGCGCAGGCTATTAAGAGGGTCATAAATAGGCCTGGTTCAGTGCCCTGCTGCCAAATAAAACCAGAACACAACAGCTCCCTTTCTGCCGAAGGAATACACAGGTGACCAAAAAGCTCACATTACGAGTGAGGTCACAATGACTCGCCCAGTGTGGGTGAGACTAAAAGAGAGCAAACGGAGCTATCCAATTGGCTGCAGCAAGAGGTCCTGCTGGCCCACCAATAGCTGAGGGAGGAAATGAATAAAATAATTCAATTCAAGACCATTACAGCCCCTATCGGCCAGCGCACAGGGATATGAGCAGCCTTTTTCCACAATGAATCATAGACGGGGACACGCACACAGAGTGGGTGCTTGTGTGCGCGAGTGTGAATGTGTGTGTGTGAGTAATAATGTACTTGATCCCTGCAAATGTGCGTCAGACGATGTCCTATATGTTGACAAAGCAAAGTCTCTAGAGCTATTGTTTCAAAGTGAGTGTGTGTGTGTGTGTGTGTGTGTGTGTGTGTGTGTGTGTGTGTGTGTGTGTGTACGCATCCAAAAGCACCACTCCAGCTCTTTGACAGGAAGCAGGAAAAACAATGCTCAACTTCACAGCTCTGATGGCACTTTTAAAAAACAATTCCCCCCTCCCTGCCCTGTCTTTCGAAAAATGACAGGCGTCTGCATCTGTCTCTATAAACTCTCTCTCTCGTCTTCTTTTCCTCCAACCGACTGACCCCCCCGCTCCACACCACCATCTCTCCGAGTCTCCAGTGTCAGACCTGGCTCATTTTCTCTTTTTTCTCCTTTCCTTCTCTTCTTCCCCTCTGGGCCAGGGAGGGACGGCTTGTTTTTCTATCTCAGGGAGCACGGGGTGGAAAGAGAAAGAGACAGAGGGATAGAGAGGGAAACGGGGGGTGTACCTCCGGCCCGCTCCCCCAGCGGGACAGACCGAAGGGGCCTCAATCAGGTCCTTTGGGGCCCGCGGGTGGGGGGGGGGGGTGCTCTAATTCTTTCCTTTAACCTCTCCAGCCCTTTACTCCAACCCCCCCTCTGCACTCGCTCTAAACTCAGCACACATTTTCCACCGAGGAGAAAGCGGGGGGAGAAAAAAAACGAAGTGAATTTAATACCAGGAAAAGCCTGCCAGTGTCCTTGTCGACATCATCTCCTAGGGAATTAAGGGAAGGAAGGTTTTTTATCTTTTTAAATAAGAGATGGCGAGCAGCCCCCTGAGCCCCAGCACAGCAGCACAAACAAACACAGGAGAGAGTATGGATGGGGGGAAGGGATAGAAGACAGAAAAAAGAGAGAGACAAAGAGGAAAGAGAAAGGAAGAAAGAAGAGGTGATTCGGAATGCGACCGAGTCCACCCAGAATGAAGGTGGAAAAAAAAAGGCTGATTAGTGTGAGCAAATGGGGTTACGGCACGAGAAATGAAGGAGAGAGGGATGGAGGGGAGGGAGGAGTCAAAGAGGAGAGGCAGAGAGGAAGAGCAGAGGGTTTAGCGAGAGCCCTGGGACTCCCCTTCCTGCTGTATCTCACACACGCAGCACTTTGCAGCCACCTAGGACCTCAGTCAGCACCCCTGCAGCACTCCCTCAGGGCCGGTTAGGAGGGGCCCACGTCATCCCCTCGGGCCCCCAGGGCTTCTCTCTCTTACTCTCTTTTCTCTGCTGAGCTCACCAGGATGCAACACACTTAGAATTGCACAAACGCTACTAACACACTCTCAACATCTGACTGAGTAGTGGTTTTAATACCCTAATGACCAATAAGATTCCAATAAAGGCTACATATTATTTTACTCAGGCTCTTTTGGGCATGCTTATTGATAGGGATGACAGGAAATGATGGGGAGAAGGGGGAACCGGTCCGGGAAATGGCTTCAAATGCCTGTCGACACCATTAGCACACATCCTTGATGCTAGGCTACTAATACCACAGAAAACAAAGAGCAAACATTCTTGACCTGTTGCATCTATATTGTGCGGTCACATAAACTATTCATCACAAGTAATATTCAGTCCTTTTAATAGTGATGCACACAACCTGGTGTTTGTGCGAGGGTAAAGTTGCCCACAGTTATTTGAGCTCATGCAGAAGTTGCTCATAAATCTTAATGATTCATCTAAGTGATGAAGTTTTAAATAGTTTTTCATCAAAATATCTTTAATTGATCATCCTGTAAACAGACTTTTGCATGCAAGCGCAGGTTGCCAGATTGACGACATCAACAGAAGTGTGCCTGAATATCAAGCCTAAAGGCTGATTTAAGGCTGATTTAACCCATGCTCTAAATAAAAGCAATGGCACACGATAGAAGGAACATTTTCCATATTAAAAGGAGTTTTTGTTCTAACCAACACTTCGAATTGATATATTAGAAACGACTTCTATTTCTTGCAGCTAAAGCAGCAGCAGATAGTTCACCTCAGATCTCGAAAATAAAATAAACTGTTTCAAATTGAACTTTAGTACATGACTCGGTGCAAACCAACAAATATCAGTGATTTAGCATGTACATTTTAAAAAAAATGTTAAAGAGGCTTAATATGTATTAATTAGATTATAAACCTTACCATTTCATTAGAGTGCAGTAAGTGCACTATTCTATGCTTCTGAATTGCTGTATTTAAATTTCTGTCGTGTTTTGTCTGGTGCAAACAGCCAAATTGCTTATCACTGCAAATCCCGCCACGTGACGTGTTGTTAGGACACCAGTTACAATGTAACCTGCTCGCCTAATGTTTACATTCGTAATATTTATATTAATTGCTAATTAATAACCACATGTGGACCACTGAATCTGCTTCTCATTACAGAGTCTGCTACTGTCCACCGGAGGTTGCATTTTGGACGCGGACGCATGCTTTGAAAGCCTTCTTGACTGAATGAATGAAATAAGTGTTTTTTCACCAAGGCAACTCGGGGTGCTGATATAAACTAGCAGTGGTCGGGTTAAAAGAACCCACACATTTTTATAGCAGAATAACTGACATCAGCATTGTTTTTCAGATAAACAATATGTTCACTTGGCATGTTTCCTAAAACTCTGCAAACATATTATGGTATTTTATGCTTTAGAAGAGTCAAAAACATATATACAGCACTTTTAGGAACTACCCATTTTGCTTTAAGGTTTTCATCACTAAGCCCTTATTTTTAAAACCATCCCCTCCTTGCACTAACCTGTCATACAGAAACCACTTTTTACAATCCAATTAAATATCAACAGGTGGAATGTTCTGCTTTTCTCCTGTTTGAATATCATTCAGAAAAACTGTTTCTACCTAAACAAGCAATGACTAATTCATTCCTAATCCAAAAAAGCACAGCTGTGTCTGTTATTGAATAACTTCGTCAACCTATGCATCCTGTGAAGTTTTTTACTCTCCAATCTATATATATATATCTAAATACATGTGCTTGTTTAAAAAAGGGCTTCTGAGGTAACAGTTGAAAAATGTAATATTCAGAGATGCACAGTCTAAATCAGTCCGCTTGGATTTTGCTGGACAGAAATGTTCCTCTCCAGAGGGGAGGTGTAATCAAACTTGTCAAGTTGTGCGATATTACATTCTGAGTGCAGCAATGTGCCTGTACGTTCAGGCAGGAAGCGCCGCTAAGCTTCCAGTCCGGCATGCACCTGGACGCCATCCTCTTGTGCCTTATGAAAAACTCTCCCTCCTTCCCTCCCTGTCTCCCTCCCTCTGTGTGCAGGGCTGCAGGCCATGTGGAATTGATATTAGAGATTGTGATGCAGCGGGTCGTCCCCGATGGAGCAGGGGGTTGGATGTATCGTGCAGGACGCCACGCTAGCGAAATCATACCTGTCTGAACAGAAGAGTCCCAACCACTGGCGCACTCTGTAGATTCGGCCTCTTCCACCGCTACCGAAAAAGAGAGAGAGAGCGTATTAGAGCGCTTGCGTAGCCAAACCACACACAACATTTACCGCATTCTTCTCAGAAGTGCGCCACATAATCCACGTTCCATCATGAGTCTGTGATGCGCTCAATCTGAAAGTTGGATGCACATCAAAGGACTTTATTGTGTGTATGTGCTCTTTGTTTGCTTGTGTGCTAATTTTGGAGGTGCAAAAACAGGTAACGGGAGGCAGTGAGATGAGAGGAGGAATGTGTGATGAAGGTTTTCCTGGGCATAGTCAAGGAAGGAAGCCCCACTGGCACACAAACAGGAAGCAGCAGTGTTCAGGACACAATAAGAATCTGGACCACCCCCCATAGCCTTACCACCATAAACACACGCACACACATACATACATATTACCGGTCTCTACAAAATCCCCATAGCCTGGAAGCACTTTGGCACACACGCAGTAAGTTTTCAACAACAAACACAGTCTTTAATTTGCGTAACCTCTCCACATTAGATGATAGAGCCATCAGTGCATGAAGAAAAATGGAGACTCATTTATAACAGCACTTTTTCAGCATGAATGAGTCTAAAAGTCTTCACACTCAGCGAACAATGTCCATGAAGATAAGCAACAAAAAGCAGGAAGGATAAACATCAATGATGAGGTTCAAAAGAGGCCAATACACTAATTAAGCCATCCAACTAACCACATGAAGACTTAAAGTGTTAATTAAGCCAAAAATGAAACTTTTGTCATTGTTCACTTGCCTAATGTTGTTTTTAACGCTTTAAAACACAAATGAAGGCATCTGTTTTCAAGCTAATATAAATTAAATAATTTTGGAATGTTCCTTAAACAAAACTAATGAATGGCATCAGTCTTCAAATTCAGTATGTGAGATATACAGGCAACTATTTTGGTGTATTTATTTGTCATTTTCACACAATTTTTGCCGTACATGGCATACACATAGCTGATGTAAGCATTTATACTTCTGCATTCTGTCTGTGCTACTGAAAACTGGTGTACGTCCAACAACTTTAATCAAAGTAAACACAAAACAAAATAGTAATCATACATAGCCTCTACAGATTCAACACTTCTTAAATAAGCCTGCCTACTCTCGTCACCAAAACCAAGCTGCCCAATCAAAGCCGTGCTCTGTGTTGCCATGAAATGTAGTTATATTTTTTAAGAGGAGTGTGTAAGAGTCTGCGCCAAGATAAGGCAAAGTGTACGCTTTTCCGCAAAGGCTATTTTTTTCAGATTTATCGTGTGCACTCAACACAAATGCATGAATTAGCCTTAACCAGCGTTCATTGTAATTAAAGGCACAGTTTACCCAAAAATAAAAGTTTGCTGTTAATTTACTCACCAACAGGACATCCTTTTTGTCTTATTTATCTCATTAAAAATATGTAATGTCCTACTGAACTAGGGATGCAACAATTAACTGGTTTCACTATTAAATGTGCTTTATTTCGTTACGGTTAATTAAATCATAACAATTTCTTAACAATATTCGAGCTTATGCACACTGGAATAAAGGCTAAGGCTATTAACTAAAAGCAGTTCACATATCCCATCTTTTGTACATATTGGCAACGACATGCACTCACACTCGCAAGCACCTAATTGACGTGCTTTCCTGGCGCACCTAGTTGAAAGTCACATGACAAGAACTGATGGTTCAGATTCATACTTTGTAAGGAATATACACATTTCTAATCCAATGAGAAAAAAAAGCAAAAGAAAAATACCAATACATTTTATAATATAGTTGATCATAAATTACTTTCAGACAGAGTTTCAGCAGCCTTTGACTACGTTTGTTTTCTTTAAAAGGGAAATGCTCAGCTAATATGTAGCTTAAATTTACATTAGACAAATACCGTTATTTATTTATTTATTTATTCATTTACTCATATTCTTTCATTTATTTTCAGTGTAAAATTATTATGTTAAATGTTTAAATGCCAAAAACATTTTCTTAATCTTAAGTCCAAAGATAAATGGACTATTGTTTTTTTTTTACTATTATATTATGCTGTATTAATTGGTTACTGAGCAGCAATAAATAACACTTTAAAATAGGAGTTTTCATGTGATTCTTTAAACTAGTAGTGTTTTGAATTTAATAAATGCATAATAATCATGATAACCATGAAACCCTGATTACTCCTTAGACTTTAATCATACTACCAAAACCTGTCAGCATGTGTATCTGCCAATTTTTTCTTTTATATTGACAATAGAATAAAGGTCATACAACTTTAAACTAATATAAGAGTGAGTAAACAATGACAGACGGTTCGTTTTTAAGCAGACTGTTCCTTTAAGCAGAGTTTTTATGAGAAAAGAAACAAAAGTGGGAACAAGTAAGACAGCAAGAGCCAGAGAAAGCACAAGAGAAAGACTGAATCTGCTCTGTGTAAAGGAAATTGTGGTTAGATATGCTCCCACTGGCATTGGGCATCACTGCAGTCTCACTAAACCCACTTCCTCCCAGGAAAAGACTCTCAGAGAAAGAGGGAAAAAAAACGAGAGACAAAAGGAAAGAAAGACATACTGTAAAGAGAGGGAGGCACAAACTACACTGTCCCTGACAGCCATACTACATTCCTTCCACATTATCAGTTCCTTAATTACACACAGACTCGCTTTCTCTCAAATACACACACATACACCACTGCAGAAGAGCCTGTCTGGGCCACCAAACACCCCTCTCACCGAGGCCGATCCCAGCAGGGTGGTCAGTGCGAACTGGACTCCCTATTCCACATACTAATCCCCAGCCAAGGCTAACAGGCCCCTATTTTCTCTCTCGAAGCTGCAGAATATCAGGACCACAGGCGCTACAGCCATGAAACTTTCAGAGTAAAGCCCGTTGTCAAAGCCCGAGGAGCTGGGCCAGGTCAGAATGACTGGCCTGTTGCTGGACGCCAAGTGCTGGAGCCCAGAAACAAAGGAAGGCCTTTGCTAACTGGACACTGAGGTCTTCTCTTCCACTCCTGTTAAAGTCAAGGGATACGTCACACCTCTCTTTCCCTTCCTCTTGTCCTTTGTTTCAAATTCTGCTACAAATTTGCTTTCCATTACTCTTAAAAATAGCAACCTTTTTGCTTCTGTTTATTCTTGTTAAAAAAATCTTATAAAAAGCCATCAGTATAATCGAACAGAAAATCCAATAATGATACAACTACTACTAATAATAATAATATATAATATTATTGATAACAAAAGTAATACATTATTATTATTATTTCTATTATTATTGCTGTTGTTTTTATGAAAATATTATTTCACAGTGTCATTTATTTATTTACTTTTGACTTTGTTTTCCCAGTTAAACAATATCTTTAGGTTCGAACAAGTTTACAACATAAAAAAACATAATACAAATACAATTGAATTAAAAATTATTAGCCCTTCTGTGATTTTTTTTCTAATTTTTCCTAAATTATATTTAAAAGAGCAAGGAATTTTTCACAGTAACTCCTATAATATTTTTCTTCTGGAAAAAGTTTTGTTTTAAGGTCAATATTATTTGCCCATTTAAGCAATGTTTTTTCGATTTGTCTACAGAACAAACCACTGTTATACAATGACTTCCCTAATTACCATAACTTGCCTAGTTAACCTAATTAACCTTGTAAAGCCTTTAAATTGCACTTTAAGCTGAATACTAATATCTTAAAAAATATCTAGTAAAATATTATGCACTGTCATCATGGCAAAGATAAAAGAAATCAGTTATTAGTAATTAGTTATAAAAACTCAGTTTGAAAATGTGTTTAAAAAATATTCTTTCTGTTAAACAGAAATCTGGGAAAAATATACAGGGGGTGGGCTAATAATTCTCCCTTTAACAGTATATATTATAAAAACTATTAGAATTTTGTACAGTTTGCTCAAATTATGTAGCATAATAATTCATTTAATATTGTTTAATATTAGGGCTGCACTATATATCGTTTGAGCATCGATATTGCATTGTGTGTGTCCACAAGTCACATCGCAAGATATGCAATGTTGATTTATGATTATAGTTGTCCAAAAACCACATGTAACACTGCAGAATTAAACCACAATAAAGTAAAATTTTATCATCCGCATGTGTTTTTAAGGCCCGTGATTATATGAGCATTTTAGTTGTCCATAAAGTCTAATAAAGAGAGATTTTATTGAATAATTTATATGATGAAAACTATGCTGTGTTATTTTACATTTGATTACTCAACTTCTGTTACTCTCTCCAGAAAACCGTAACGCATGGTTTATTTTACTGTGATATTTGCTCCATTGTGTTTATGACTGTAGTTTGTTTATCATATCTATATACCGTAATAAATGACATAAAAAATATATTTATATTTCACTTTCCTACAAAATCATCCCAATCAATCTAAAGTTATGACTTAGCAAATTTTTGTCATCTGCTGAAATTGACTTTATCGCAATATATATCGCAGAGAAAAATAATTGCAATGTCAAATATTTCCAATATCGTTTAGCCCTAAAATGTACTACTGAAATATACATGATTATGGATTACAACAAACAACAAGAGCACCAATAAATTCACACATGATCATGATCACAGTAAGCATCTTAACTTTTGATATTTTAAATAACAAAATTCAAGTAACTTATAATCGGTACCATGGGCCATGGCAACTAAAGAGACTGAAGGAAAGCCAGTAATACGTTTTATACAATTGTTTACAGCAGCCCCGATCAGCCCAAATAATTCTAAACCTACAAATCTCTCACTACTCTCTGACCATTTTCTCCATTCCCTCTAAGTTTGTATTTATATGTGCTGTTCTTTTTCTGTCCGCAGAATAGTTTTCTCTCTCGGCCTGAGCCGCTTCGCTGCCGTGCTGTACTGTTTATCAGGGGAGACATCATGCTGCTTTTTCTAGTCAGATCTTGCTCTCTTGTTCTCCACTGTGCAGGGCTGGGCTTCTCTCCCCCTGGCTTTATGGTATGTTCCCGGTAGTCTGTAAGATCCACTATGAGTGCTGCTACTCATACAAAAAAAGAATTGCACACACACTTACAAACACACACACACACACACACACACACACACACACACACACTGAAAGCAGAGTTTCTCTCCAGAAAGTCAGCCTACACTGCAGGTGTTAAGTACACTTAGACACCCACACTCACTGAACACTTCTACCTTCCTTAAGATGAGATAATTAGTGCTGCTTACAATTGCTCATGCTCTTGAGTAGCTAAACCTAAGTAATAAAATGTAGGTTCACAAGTATACACTACTTTCTTCTCAAAACAAAAGAATGCATTGTGAACAATTTATTAAAGTTTTTGTCTATACAGATAAAGTGAATGGGTTCAGTGTTGTTTTGGAAATCTTTATGAACAAACACTACTGAAATGTAAATATCTTGCTTCACTGAACAAAGACAGCCATTATGACTTTAAAGTGAAAAATGAAGTGGGCCTTTTAGTTTTGACCAGCAGAGTGCAAAATTATTCTGTTCTATATATGTTGAATGTAATATACTATACCTCAAATGTGTGGCCTACTGAAGAAGTGAACTGAAATGGGAATATATATATATATA
>CAIGQZ010032545.1:11422259-11433924 GCA_903798205.1 Danio tinwini | reverse complement strand
TATATATATACACATACAGTTGAAGTCAGAATTATTAACCCCCCTGAATTATAAGGCCCCGTTTATTTTTCTCCAATTTCTGTTTAATGGAGAGAAGATTTTGTCAACAAATTTTTAAACATAATAGTTTTAATAACTAAGTTCTAATAACTGATTTATTTGATCTTTGCCATGATGACAGTTCATAATATTTTACTAGTTATTTTTCAAGACACTTCTATACAGGTTAAAGCGACATTTAAAGGCTTAACTAGATTAATTAGGTCAACTAGGCAGGTTAGGGTAATTAGGTAAGTTATTCTATAACGAAGGTTTGTTCTGTAGACTATCGAAAAAAAATATAGCTTAAAGGGGCTAATTATTTTGACTTAAAAAAAAATATTATTAAAAACTGCTTTTATTCTAGTCATAATAAAACAAATAAGACTTTCTCCAGAAGAAAAAATATTACCAGACATATTGTGAAAATGTCCTTTGTATTTAAAAAAGAAAAAAAATTCAAGGGGAGGCTAATAATTCTAACTTCAACTGTACAGTATTTGTATAAAGTATTTGTGTATATATTAATACATCAGTAATCAAATTATTTGCCTTAATCTGAATAAGACAATAATATGATTTAGGTGTTTACATGATCCCGTTTTACATGTTATTGCACATAATTTGATTAACGTCATTGCGTCACCACGCTTTCCACATTTCTTCCAGAGTTTTATGTAATTTCGGGTGTTTCATTTTTAATTTGTCGACTTTAACTGCAGTTTGGCACTTTCATTTTCATTCAGGAAAATTTCATGCATGCCCCGATGACAAACGAGATACTGGATGCGAGTATGAAATGTTGGAAGAGTGTTGTTTAAGTGGAATTTGATACAGCATGCCGAATGGGGAAAAAAAACTCAGCATTTCGCACTAACTTGGTAGGTGCAGAGAATACAGTATTGTCAAACAGCCGTGTGTGTATAGACTATCCTGTCACAAAATGCGGTAATAGTTTGATTGTAGTGTTTACATGTCTGTACTGTACTTCAATAATGCAACTAAAATCGGCATTCTCCACGTCTTCATTCCATTTCTGTTTAGTTAAAGTTATAACTTTAGTTTGATTAAATAAATCAAAAATCGCTGTTTACACAGTAGACTCCTAATTAGAGTATTATCTTAATATTATATATCTCATATTAAAATCAGATAATTGGTGTCCATGTAAATGTACTCATTGATAATTATGAGATTGATTATTAATGACTGAGTACTAACAATGATTTCTGAAGGATCATGTGAATGATGCTGAAAATCCTGAATCTCTGGAATAAATAAAATTTTTAAAAGTACATTAAGATACAGTTCTTTTAATAAATTGCTTTTAATAAATTGTATCGCTTTTAATAAATTCTGATCAAATAAACGCAGCCATGCTGAGCTGAATAGGCTTCATTTATAAACATTACAAAAGTCTTTCTGTTTAGTGTATATAAAAGAAAATTGCAGATGCTATGGAATATAAATTATCATTGTTCTAAAAAAGCCAAACAAGTCGAGGTGTGGCTGGCGCTCATCTACAGGGATGGGCTGTACAGCTGTGGACCACTGGACTACAGATGGCCCTCACTCCTGAGTGACTCGAACTCTCTAGCCCTCCTAAAAAAACAGAATAAAACATCAAGCCCAAGAGGATATTAAGACCTCACACTAGGATCCGCAAAAGCTAAACACAACCCTGCATGAAGAGAAACAAAAGGCGGCGACGATTGGGAGAAGGAGAAAGAAAAAAGTCATTAGAAGGAGTTTTTTTAAAAGCAGCATTCTATTAAAAGCCTCTTCCTGCTCTCCCTCATTAGCTGAGCATATTTATTTCTGTGTATCTTGTCTTCATCCCCTGGCGCCCTGCGTGAGGAAAGCGCCGCTGTTGTGAACTGTGACGCGGCGGGGGGGCTTCAGCCACAGAAAGTGTGAGATGGAGGAGGAATGGGAGACATAATCAGGCCTGTCATGTGATTGTTAGCTGTCCACTATCCACAAAACCACAAAATTCCACAGTTCTAAAATCAGTCATTGCTTCACTAGTGTAAACTAGTCGCTGTAACAGACTTGATTAATTAGCCAGGCCAATAATAGTAAAATAATAATATCTCATCTTAAAATAAAATTATATTAATAATTATTATTATTAATATTAATATTATATCTGTTACATAACAGCAAAGGTAATCTATATATATATATATATATTTTTTTTTTTTAAGTTTTTTGGGAAGGCATGTAGACAGTAAACTATATATAATGCTGTGTAAATAGAATAATGCTGTGTTCATGCCACACGCAGGAATAAATTGTGCTATTCGCGCGTAAATATACGGGAGAACATTTCGAGTTTTCCACTCAAACTCTGTTTGGACTTCGGACTTTGAGTTAGTCCACTAGATCCTTTCATAGGTGCACCCAGCTCTGTGAGCTCATCAACTTCTCCAGAAACTGTACCTGGATGACGGAAGCTTTCAGCGGTGCTTCAGACTGAGCCCAGCCCAGTTTGATGAACTGTTGTCCGGTGTCAACAAGAGGATTTCTTCTCAGTACACCAACAACAGACACTACGTCATAATCACGCCTCTACAAGTGCAAGCTCCTGATTGGTTAACGCAGTGCAAATGTCCGCTGAAGTTCAGATTTTCCAACTCAAGCGATCTGCACGATTCGTGTGTTCAGCACGTCAAGCGTGCAAATCGATCAACTCGCGCCATGACATTCGCGACACCTCATTTGTGCAAATCGCACCGCAGGATGTCTATTCGTGTCTTTGCATTGACTTAACATTTAAATCACTTGCCCTTGACACTTCATCCGCGTCTGGCATAAACGCAAGGGAAGACGGGATCGTGAAAGGTCTTTGAGCTGAGACTTGAACTTTGAGCATCTGAAGCACACTGCTGCTATATGTCGGCACCCTGGACTGGGTGGGCACACTGACCACAATGTTATGAGAGTACACAAAATAGAAGAAATACCTATACCAAATTAAATACCCTAAATTACTTCACTCATTCACTCACTTTCCTTCAGCTTCCATCCCTTCTATAAGGCGTCACCACAGAGGAATGAACCACTTGATTACCTGATAAAGTTTGTAAAAATTATAATACTGATCAATAACCTATATTTAGAATCAATAAATGTGTCTATAAACTGTTTTTATTCATGTTGGAAGTTTCTAATCAACCTTCCTTCAAAAAGTATGAGTTTCTATTTAAAAAAAAAAAAACAAAAAAAAAACTTTACAACATTACTGTTTTTGACAAAATTATGCATAATGGTCCACCACTAAAAACGAATGCTACCTACCTTGTCTAGAGAAAGGAAGGCTTGAAATTGCAGGCACTGATATTGCTTCCTTCCTCCAGAACAGATTCTGTTTCTAAAAGCTTTATACAGTGGGGTGCACATTCTAATGATTACAGCACGTTTTAAATGTTACCTTGGATACTCTCAGTTTCCTTTACATGCTCGGAAACTGAACAGGAGCTGGAGGGAGGAGTAGAGATTGATGCCGTTCCTCCATTTCAAGATCCAAAATGGACACCACTGACCAGAGCGCTTACATGCTTTAACATACTGTGACCTCTCGGTGTCTGTAACAGTAGATCGATCTGAACTTTAACATGCTATAGGGTGACCAGATTTCTGAAATCAAAACCAGTGATATTTTTAGTTTAGCGAGCAATATATCATATAGCATTACATATAAATTTAAATATGGATGCCATTTAAGTTTTGTACGTTCATTTTCACAGCTAATTAAAGTATAAGGACTAAAATTATGTATAATGATTATTATTTACTATGCATATAAATAATAATAAAAATACATCAATTAATGTCTCACTGTCTGGTGACTAACTGAAAAGACTAGAAAAACATTGTATGTGTATTTATTTTACGGTAAGAAAGCATTAATAAATAATCAGCAGCATCCTGGGGAAATCTCCCCCTTTTTTGCACCAATGCAGAGGTGGACTGCTGTTTCTTTTTCCATTTAAACAATTATTTAAAGGAAGAAAGAAAGAGGGGAAAAAAACACATTTCCCCAAAGGGCCATCTTCAAACTCCCTCTCTACATCTCACTCACACACACACACGCAAATCCTTGACACAATTTATTTCTATATTATTGAAATTCTTCCTCAGTTAATTACTGCTGTGTTGGAGTGAGCATGCAGCGTTATTTGCATTTCTGGGTCCTGTTAAGCAGTGTTAAACAGCACCGTCACCACACACACAAACACACACACAAATATATGTGAGTGTAGCTGACGGCAACACAGTGATCAGCGTAGCAGAGCGGAGAATAGGACGAGGGTAGAGATCAAACAAGCGCGTCGTAACAACATGGCAAACACAACGCTCGCATTTAGCCGCCAAAACACTTGCCAGCCGGTGGGAGAATGACACAGCCTTTAATTGTTTTCAAAATGAGCGCTTTAAATTAACAACGGGCGATGCTTATCTACAAAAATAACAAGGGTATGGGGAAATCACAAGAAGTATGCACAGATGAACATGTGCCGTTTCGATGTCAACTTGTTAGAAGGCTGACTACCTACTGGAAGTGGGGAAAAGGGATTGTTTTTGTGTCCAAATCAGGTCGAACACTGGTCAGCAAAGAAAACTTATACCACCGGTAGAGCCAATTGGAAAAATGCTGAAAATAAAAGGTACACATTTTTGTAACTAAATATGTCCTGACACATAGCATAGACAAAGACTATAGAATACACAAGACTTGTCACTCAAATAGTTTTGAATAGAGAAAAGTGTAACAGTCAATATGGTAAATAAAGCCCCGCCTACTAGTACATTTCTTCCTACTAGAATCATCGATTGATATAGACTGAAGATTCTCTAGATGAGAAACTCAGATTAGATCTGTGCTTTTACAACAGTGGAATCTCTGCGAATACTTGCTTCACAGATACTGCATAAAAAATATATCCACATAAAGCTCAAAATCTCTACTTTTAAATTAACTGACTACACTTGAAAACAGTGGGTTTTGTAATCTGTATAAAACTGACGCGAGGAACAGTCCGTCTTGTCAAACGCACATCACATGACAGCAACTAATCAAACGCCCACAAACTTGTAAACAAAGAGTCGCTTCAGAAGACTCTTACTTCAGAAGAGCAGCGCGATTATCCAGAGGATGATGATGTGTAAAAGGGCTAAAAACGAGGTATGTGTTGTGCAGTGCTTAATTAGTGAATTCCGAGGTCCCGTACAGATCGGTTATTGATGGTGTTGTTGCGGACGAAAGTTGGGGAGTCGCGTAAGAAAGTAAAATTGAACAGTGGACGGGGAGGAGGGCAGTTAAGGAGGGGGGGTCGGTAAAATAAGGTGCCAGATCAGATTTTAGAGGTGCCAGATCCGGTGTATTCCGGCACAAACTAAGCCCTGGTGTCGTGATCTCGTTTCTTTTGAGTGTGTATGCGCATTAGATCGGGCAACCTGAACAAATGCCAATTTTGTTTGATTCAAAGGTTTAAAAACAAAACTTATGAGACGGTGTGCTTAATTTTATTGGTGATTTCAAATATGTATAGTAATTGTCCAGCAAAACAGTTTTGGAGAATTTGATGTTTTTCAATTCAGACAGAATGCCCAAGCATACTACCCGAGAGTGATTTCAAAGATGGCAGTAGGACTGGGAGTTGAGCTTGACTCCATCCTCAACCCGAAAAGGCCCCACAAGCTCATCTTTGATGATACCATCCCAAACCAAGACTCCACCTCCACCTTGCTGTCGTCTGAGTCTGACTGGAGCTCTCTGCCCTTTATCGATCCAGCCACGGGCCCATCCATCTGGCCCATCAAAACTCACTCTCATTTCATCAGTCCATAAAACCTTAGAAAAATCAGTCTTGAGATATTTCTTGGCGCAGTCTTGACGTTTCAGCTTGTGTGTCTTGTTCAGTGGTGGTCGTTTTTCAGCCTTTCTTACCTTGGCCATGTCTCTGAGTATTGCACACCTTGTGCTTTTGGGCACTCCAGTGATGTTGCACCTCTGAAATATGGCAAAACTGGTGGCATCTTGGCAGCTGCACGCTTAACTTTTCTCAGTTCATGGGCAGTTATTTTGCGCCTTGGTTTTTCCACACGCTTCTTGCAACCCTGTTGACTATTTTGAATGAAACTCTTGATTGTTCGATGATCATGCTTCAGAAGCTTGGCAATTTTAAGAGTGCTGCATCCCTCTGCAAGATATCTCACTATTTTTGACATTTTGGAGCCGGTCAAGTCCTTCTTTGACCCATTTTTCCAAAGGAAAGGAAGTTGCCTAATAATTATGCACACCTGATATAGGGTGTTGATGTTATTAGACCACACCCCTTCTCATTAAAAAGATGCACATCACCTAATATGCTTAATTGGTAGAAGGCTTTCGAGCCTATACAGCTTGGAGTAAGACAACATGCATAAAGAGGATGATGTGGTCAAAATACTCATTTGACTAATAATTCTGCACTCCCTGTAGATCTTCCATACTGTAAGATACATCTAAGTGGATGAATTACTGAAACAGAAATCAGGCAGATCTGTGAGTTTAAAGTTGATTGACTAATGAGGACTAAATTATTGGAGAAGTCCGGCACATGTCACAAGAGAGATGTTGGTTTCACTGAAAGATTAAGTAATGACATTTTAATTAAAATTTACAAGCTAAAAAAATTAAACATGCACAGATGAACCTTTAATAAAAACGTACATACTGACATTAAAGTTAACGTAATACTTATTACTGTGGTCACAAAACGTTTTTTTTCCGTTCATAATCTTTCTTCTTAGCACTCACTGTTTTAAAAAAGGTCTCATAAAGACCTTTAAAAAATAAGAAGAAAAAAAAACACTGTTAAGGGGCTTAATACAGCATAAGGCTGTATAAAAAGAAAGCAGGTGTGGATAGCTGTCCGTAAGAGGCTCGACAAGCATGAAACTTGCCTCAAATTCCCCCCCGGACATAACCATGGTGAGAAAAATGGAGAACTGGGGGTGAATCCGGTTAGCATCTGTTTATATAACCCTTGTCGTTGTGACTGGCAGGATTACCAGAACACACTCCTCTTGAACTGGAGAGGAATTCCGTCAGGATCTGCGGTGTTATCAAATCAGGGATGCGTTTCACCGTGAGTGAGAGATTCCGACAACGAAGAGATGCTGGGTGTACAAAGAACGAGATCGCATCTCTTAACCCAGCAAGAAGAAACACACTCGCCCTCAGACCTGATGCTGCGAGGGCCCTTAACGAGCACACGCGCATATGCAGACCCTCACACGCGCACGCCGGCCCCCTGCTTCTCACAGCCAGGGCCTCACATACTGCAGGTAAAGCTTCAAAGATCAGCATCGCACTGCAGCGCCTTGCCGGAAAGAAGAGGGGAGGGAAGAATAGAGAATAAAAAGAAGAAGAAAAAAAGAAAAGATTGTTATTTAAACAGTCATGCTAGTAGGGCTTGCATGAATATAAATTTTGAGCGAGAGACAAAAAGACTAATAGATGGACGGAGGGAGGGCGAGAATATTATGCAGACGCACCTCCAATGACATTACAATGAAAAGCTCTTGTGGACCACTGTGTTGGTATGTGTGTTTGACATGGAGAGGAAGAGAGAGAGAGGGAGATTGAAGGGAGGAAGCGAGTGAGCGAGCACTCAGAGGGAGTCTCACCTGGGCCCAGCTCTGCTGCAGCCGTCTGCAGGAGATTCAGCTGCAGAATACCTAATGCGTGTGTGGAGGGGCGTGCCGTACAGCCCTGTTACTGGCCCCGGGCCATTCTGTATGATTAAGTCTTCTACACTTAAGGGATAAAGCCTTGCTCTCCTTCTCTCCCACTGGAAGCCATTAGCAGCCCCCCATTTGCAGCTCAGTGTGTATGTGTGTGCGCCCAGTGCGTGTTTGAGCCTATGCATTTGAATGGGTTCATACCCCTGTGTCTTTGTGCTCCTGCCTTGTTTGTGTATGAGTGTGTGTGTGCTGCTTCCTGAGCAAAGCGTGTGTGATTTTGTCAGTACAAAACAGCTCCACGGCACCCTGGGATTAGTGTCCAGCGGCGAGCTGTTTGGACCCAGAGTGCACTGTGGTCCGGCCCCCTCATTAGAACGGGCCCATGCAGGGCCAATGGCAGCCACCGCAACATCACGCATCACTACCGGGGGCCTGTTGCATGTCCCTAAGACAGAATCAGGAGTCGGGGCCCCAGACTGGCGCACACATAGGCTTGCACAGGATTAATCATGTCGGAGTCCACAGCTCTGAGGGAGGGGCGTTTGATCTCCTCCTGTCTAACATGTGGCACCAACATCATCACACAACAAAACCATGTGTGACACACACAGAGAGCTGGGGTTTTGTCATGTATAATTAAAGAAAGTTAAACCTTGTTAGGCTACAGCTGGTGGCTATATGGTAACACCACTAGTAATTTAATTGAAAAGCTAAACCGTCAAGTTAATGACCTATAGGTTGTTTTCAATCAAGATTAAAAGCAGGAAGTAAAAAAACGGAATAAAAGACATAAAGGAAAGTCTGTATTTTTGCAATTTTTACCACATTTCAAAGGAGATATAAATAAAAAATAACCACATATGTTGGGCATGATCCTTATATCATGAACGGGGGCAGAATTTTCTACTGAACTAAAGTATATTTGCTTGTCAGAGGCGGTAGATACTGTATAAGCTATTACGTTACATGAAAAAATAAATACTATATTGTTTGGAAGCATACTATAGATAATTACTTGAATTAAACTGTCATGGTAATTATATTGTTGCTGTGGTACAACACAACTGTAGTAATAAACAAATTATTCCGTTTAGGCTTCAGTTTTTTTGTTACATCATTACAATGCACCACAGTTTACACTAACGTTACAGTATTTATTACAGTTTATCAGTTTGCTATGCTACAGTATTCTGTAGCATTTATTATCAATGAGTTGTGCACATTATACACTTTACTATGTGGTTCAAAAACATGTTTATTATAAATTACTAGTTTTTCCTTCCATGCCACATAGTCTACATTATTATTTTTTTGTTTTTGTAAGGGGTAAACAGTGCTCCACAATAATAACAGTTAAATTTTGTTGCAACAGTTGCATTTCTTGTTTGTTCAGTCGATGAACTTACCATCAACAAACATTCACCGCTGCTGTGCATGTCAATGTTCACGTTATGGTTGTTTATTCTGCTAAAACGCCAGAAAAGACTTGGATTATTGCAAAACAAGACTAAGATTTCATTGCAGTGCTTACATGGCAGGGTACGTTATTTATATTCTCCTGGATTTTGTATAAGTGTGTTGGTGCTTGCAGCTGATTTTTATATAACACATAAACATATTTATACACATAGCTAGGCCTGTATATAATCTTTATTGGTGCTGTCAAATCTCGTATCGCGATCAAAAAAAGTTTGTACACATGGATGCAATAAATAAATGTTTATTACGTCGCCTTTTCCCCAGTTTTTCAGGCAGTTTGTTGAACTTTACCCCCTTTATGAGCAAAAACGCTTGGAAGTCCATAAAAGCTGTTCGGCAATTCTTTATTGGCTGATTTAAACAATTATAAACAACATAAAACAAATATTTTGATGTTCTGATAGCGATTCCTATGCAGAAAAATCACTTCCAGCCCTCCGTCTAAGTCTCACACGTCATCAATGACGTCATGTGAAAACAACCTATAGTTAAAAATATTAACAACAACATCTTGTCATCCAAGACTATTCATAATTCCAATTAATATCAATAATTTAAGACTGAATATTCTTACAGTATTTTTTATTGTGAATTTTAGTATACTAGCCAATTTTTCACAATTGCACTCAAGATCGCAAGACCAGAATTCAAGATTGATAAAACAGACAGACAGACAAAGCAAAAAGTTTGCAGATTCCATCTGGGCCTATTTAAAGCCAACCCGAGTCAATAGGACCCCTTCGACCAGTGAACCCAGTGTTAAAAAGCATAACGCCAAGCAATCAACATTAATAAAGAAAATCAGAAGAATCCTGTAATCCTGCAGCAGGGCTGATTAAATGGCTGCTATGTGTGGCTTCACATCGCCCATGTTCTCCGGGACAGAGAAAAACACATTATAAATGAAGAGATCCAGCATGCTGTCCATCACTGCCATGTTTCTGGGTTAATGACGCCTTAACGGTCATCCTATACTGACGCACAGTCTCGCCATGGAGGAGAGAGGCAAAGCAGGAGAAGGAGAGGCAGAGTGTCTTTCATTTCCAGATAATTAATAATAGATAAAAGCCTGACTTGTTCTGCATGGCTTAATAGCTTTTAATAGCAGGGAGAATGACGGGAACACGCACGGCTATGTCTCTAGACGCTGGCCTGCAGACCTCCAGAGACACCGTCATCTTGCTGCAGCACAGAGGGGGGAGGCGTACCTGAGCCAGAACAGACCCACACACACATACACACGCACACGCTCGCACGCTAAAAGAAGCACATGCACTTACTCAAACACACGCGGGCACAAACACACCCAAGAGAGTGCCGTTTCGTAGGCCTGCTTTCTGAATGGTGCAATTCACTCCTGCCAACACACATATAAAAATACATACGCTCCTTCCAGTAAGCACTACACACATCATAGGCAACCACTGACGATCAATACCCAGACACAGCGGTATGAAGCCATTCAGGAGAAGGGACTGCATGGAGAAAGGACACACATAGACACAAATGGTGGTGACTGCAGCACATAAACAAACACAAATACCTTAAACTGAAATGTTTGCCACATTCTGTATAGTATACAATATCGGTTTGTTTACTACTGTGATAAGCGCCATAGTGTCCACTGGACCTCTGCAGGTTGTGCCATCATTACAGTAGAATGTCACCACTACTTCTGCTGTTTTAAATCAGAAGAGCAGATGAAAAACTATAATAAATATTTCTTATTAAGTATGATATTTTACCCCACAATATTGTATTAAATTGCAATCATGACAAGTGTTCTGTTTATTACATCATAAGGCAGTTGACAATATTCAAGCTAATATTTAGAAAATATAGGGTTGTATCTTTTCATTCATTCATTCATTTTTCTTCGACTTAGTCTCTGATTTACAAGAGGTTGCCACAGTGGAATGAACCGCCAATTATTCCAGCATATGTTTTACACAGTGGATGCCTTTCCAGCTGCAACCAAGTGCTGGGAAACATCCATACACTCACCTTCACACAATTTCTCACATTTTTACCCAATTCACCTATACTGCATGTCTTTGGACTGAGGGGGGAAATGGGAGTACCTGGAGGAAACCCACTCCAACACGAGGAGAATATGCAAACTTCACATAGAAATGCCAACTGACTCAGCCGGTACTCGAACCATTAACCTTTTTGCCCTAGGGTTGTTTTTTTTTGTTTTGTTTTTTTCCCTAAAAGTATTTTTTCTTAAATGAATATAAAACAAATGTAAATGTTGGAAGTTGTGTCTGTAAGTTATATAGCATTTCTAAATGTCTTCTAAATATAACAAAATGTATAATTTAACAATTTATGTTTTTTTACTAAAAAACATAAATTCTCACTTAATGTTAAATGTTAAAAAACATAAATTCTCACATAAATTCTCACAAAA
>CAIGQZ010032545.1:11402655-11419949 GCA_903798205.1 Danio tinwini | reverse complement strand
ACACACACACACACACACACACACACACACACACACACACACACACATTCACTCCAGTAGCAGTGGAATGACAGCAGAGATGGAGTGACAGGGATGAGTATTCCCCAAGTGCGGTGTGGAAGCATGGACAGCGGGAGTTCTGCCGGGGCCCTTATCACTCAACTGGGTCACTGTGTCCAATCAGGCTTTGGAGGGCGGCCTGTGAGGGCGGTACAGGCATTTCCTGCTGGACGGGACGCAGCTGACAGCCTCGCCCTCAGACCCTCGCAATCCGAACGCATTGGCTGCCAGCTGCATCTCGCAGGTCTAGCATTGGTAGCGCACCGTGCCAATCTCTCAGCCTGGGATTTTCCCAGAAGAGCTTCAACTTCAATAGCCTGTCCTCCAAACCTAGGCCTAGGGACGGCGAGGGAAGCTGATTAACCAAATACTTTTATCAGCACTGAAACTGCTCCGCTGCACAAAATGGCCTTAAAAACACAAACCAGCAGCACTGGCCATAAACACACTGACGAGGGGGGAGAAAACTGAGGCTTACATGGCAAAGGGACACAATGAGGACTGACTGGGCCCAAACCACAGGCTTACCACTATATCAGTCTAAAAATGCAGAAGAGTCCAACATCTCTCTCTAAAAACACATATGGCGGCACTAGGCATGCATTTCAACCAAAGTAAAAGTTCTATGTTTGAGTTCTATTATTTGAAAATAGTAACACCACAATACTGCACTGACAAATGACTACTCTTAGTCTTGCAGTGTTGAAAGAGTACAAATGGTTTAAAAAAAATGTGCATGGATTAAAAAAGTAATTTCACAAATAAGAAAAAATAAATTGAATAGAATTTATTTATTGCAGGGTTCAACGCTAAAAACTTTTTCTACTGTTTTTTACTTGCCTTGCCAAAATTTTCACTGGCCCCAGCAAAAAAAAAAAAAAAGTTAATAGCCATTTCTTAGCCACATATTTTAAATAATGTGTCAAAAATAACATCTGTGCATCTACAATTTTTATATTTTTAAAATGTTAATACATGTAAAATGAGCCAAATTCAAAGTGTCCAAAGCAATAAGGTGTTTACGACATCACAGAGAAGGTAGCATTTAAAGACTTAAAAAGCACAAACTGTTTCTCAACTCTAAAACTGTATTTGCACGCAACTGACAAATAGTCGCATTGATTAAAAATGAAACTTTTGTGACAAGGCAGCACCGGGCAGATCGGGCCAGTAACGATCCTGTCTACTGTCCCGAGCGTCTCTCAAGCTAGCCCCGGGCCATCGGGCAGTCCTTATTGTTGAGCCCTGTATTGTATGTGCATTTCGTACACACCAATAATTTCTGTTTAATTTTAAATCATTAAAGCTTAATGATTTAATGTTATTTATAATAAACATTGCATATAGTGAATTCCATTATAATTTTGTAATTTGTTTTTAAAATTATATATTTTTTTCCTTTTTCTTTTCTGAAATCTGCTGAAATTTAAATAGAAAAAGATTTGTTGTGTATTTAGGGAAGCTAAAATACATATTTAGAATGGTTGTAAATAATTTGTTTTTAAAGGCTACCGGTGGGATTGAAATAGCATACCTCCCTGCTATATAGTAGGCAGTATGCAACAAAAGAAGTGTATCTGAATTCACAGTACTAATAATAAAGTAGTTTTGAAACTCCTAGTGTTAGACACGTTCCTTTAAAAGAGTAATCAGTTTGTTAGTAGTTACGTCTCACAAATAGTAACTGAGTTTGTAACGGAGTAACATAATTATAAAAGTAACTAATTACCAGGAAAAGTAACTATTGCGTTACTTTAAAAAAGATCTGTCAAATGACTATAAAATAAATATAAAACATTGCACACTAATCTACAGTATTTTAATGTGGTTGTGGGGCAATGTGAGAGATAACCATCAAAATAAAATTCAACATATCAATATAAATATTATCATTACTGTAGTTGCACAATAAAACACAATCAATGGTTTATAACGTCAATTATTTATTGCGCAGACCAATACTACACTAATTTTGTGGCGGCATGTGACGACGTGAGGTACTTTATTAGTTTAGAATTACTTGTCACCGTTACAGACTCTTTTTTTTTTCCCCTGGGCATACTGTAAATTGCACAATAAATACACATTCTTGCATTTCACCTCACTGAAAAGTAGTGTTTATATTTCCAGTTTGCAAAAGTTACCTTAGAACGATGGCAAATCAAACAAGTTCAGACTCCTGGTAGTTGGTGTGTGCGACTGACTGTGCATGTGCTTGTGTGTGAACACCTGCACTACTCTGCCTCTGATTGGCACACGATGGAAATGGACTCTATCTAAGCCAATCATCACGTTCTAAGTAACACCATGTTCACAGATACACCAATCATCATCACTTGTTGGTTATGTGTTCCGCCTCAGCCCCGAACACACCCACCCACCCCAGAGAAAGAGAGGTCCTATGGCTGAAAGACGCTGCTTGCAGGAAAACCACTTCAGTGTTCTCAATTATAGTAACACACATTTTATTGTCAGTACCGCTAACAGTGTTGTAACAGGGGAAAGAGTAATTCATTTGATAACATGTTACTAAAAAAGTATCGTCATTAGTACATAGTGTATATAATTTATTTATAGTGCCGTTATTCCCATCACTGAAAATTACCCAGATGATCAGTCACATAATTCAAAAAATGTTCTACTCTAGACAGTATGTGATTTTCTGTAGTTTAAGATTCACTGTAATTTAACTCTACAATTTAACAAAGAGATTATTATTAACATTTGTACTAGTTTGAAACAATGTATTGCATAAAGAGTAATAAATACATAACTTAATCCATAATATCCAATACTATTTGCTCAATAACCAGTTTTTGGACTATAATTTACACTATCAACCTAATAGTGTTTCAAACTAATGAAAGAAATGTCAATAAAACGCTTTATTAATCTTTTTAACATGTCTAAACACAGCCCAAAGTAAGCATGGGACGATTACCGTTTTCAAGGTATACCACAGTTTGGAAAGGTCAAGGTTTTAAAACCGCCAAAATTTTCTGCTATACCGTTCCTAAGGAATGTGTACGATTTTTTATTTTTTTTTAGGGCAACCGTATCTTCAGCAGAAAACCTATCAAAATATGCCATTTTAAATTGTAAAGAAATCTGTGTTTTTAAAACAAGAGCAGAAGTCAATGATTCATTTGAATTATTTAACCTGACATGTTTACTTCTCCAAAATATTATAAATGTTTCACAAAATAAAATATATTGTATTCAATGGGGAAAAAGTTTTAGTTTTTACTCAGACATTTAAAAATAACTTATTTTAGAGCAGTGATCCTAAAGTTTATCATAACGTCAGAATCTTATACCGGCCCATGCCTAGCCCAAAATCCCATAATGCAATTCAAAAGCAGAAATAAACACCAACATAATTTCAAAACACAGGAAACATACAAGTCTAAGTTTCAACTTATACGTCTTTATCTCAACAATGCAATTTCGACAGTGCAACATAACGATTTTCTCAAAACACAGTAAGTAAACAGACACTGGTGGTTGCAGACATTGAATTCAGTACTCATCCACATACATATAACTTATACAGCTAGTAAATCTGTGCAATGCTCAAGCTAGTGGAACGAGAGACAGGAAGTCAACACTGTAAAAGAAGGAAATGGTTTGGAGGACAAAAGAGAGCAGATACAAGAGTAGGAGGATGGCTGGAGCACTTGAGTTGTTTTGTGCTCTTGGGAGAACTTGGACGGCTCAGGTCAGAAGAGACTCTTAGTGTTGTGCTTTCCATTTCTCTATTCTTATTCCGTTCTCTTTCTTTCACATATGTTAAGGTGTGCTGCGTGTTTGTGAGAATGCTTGAAGTGAGAGCAACTTTGATGTTTTTACAAGAGCCAACTAGAGAGCTGCAACACCTCTGATGTGACGGAAAATGGGAGATGAGACAGACAAACAAACCGCACACAGAAGCACAAATACAAAATGTACTGGATTAATCTGACAATATCAATTTAGTCTAAGCCTTGAAAGCAAAACATGTGAAAATAAGGTGTTGTTTTTTAATGTTAAAACAGCTTTTTGCCTTCACAGTTTAATGAAGAGATGACTGCTGCTCATTTAGCTGCTGAAACACAGTGCAGAACTCTCAAAACTGCTCTGTTTGAACATCCCAAAACAGCGACTTTATCTTGAACAATGGTGTGAGTTTGGGGCAGGAGTATCAGGAGTATCCAAAGCAAGTAAGTCTGAAATCTAGGGGTGTCAAAATTAATTGTTTCCTCGGTGCACCGCGATGCAGATGCGGACAATTCAATTTTGGTTCAGTAATAGATCATAACCGGTTATGTACTGACGTCATTTATCTCCAACACGTGATGTTTAGGGAGAATACTATGGCGAGGAAGCGAGGGTGAGTAAGTAAAACGTTCCCACTACTTATTAAAAAGCAGATAATTGTGCAAAATTCACTGCTTGTGAGTTTGCTGGACAGTCTTTCACTGACATCAAAGAAGGTATACAGCATGAGCCGCTATTTCACTACTAGGGAGAACTCCATCTCTGCCTCTCTATCTTTCACTTTGTACATTTGACCCGCTGGCGTATTCGTGAGGAAATTTTTTCTCTCTTCTTGGCTGATCCAGACACGAGCATGCCTGTGGTGCGAGTTTTCTCCACTGCATCTATTACCTGTGATAACCGTGCATTATGCACATATAGACAGTAACCGGGGCTGTTCTTCCCACGTCAATCATTGGTGAACAGCGATTTCATTTTTAAAGCCAATTGCAGGCCTTTCTGTTGAGCGGGTAAAGACAATGACCAATCATAGGGGTTTAAGAACTCACTTGACAGCGCTCAAAAAGCAAACGGGATAATATTTACATTAGTTTATTTGCTATAAATGCACATGTTGTGTTTTGTGTATGTACTTGAGTTTTGTTTAAAACATTCAAAAAGAGTGATTTCTTTGAGCAGGTAAAATTAAAGATACAGTTTATATATCTGACTTCTTGTATTAAAAGACAAAATTGTATTACAAATAATATATAAATATTTATAGATTTATAGATTTTAATACAGTTTTTTGTTGTGTTTCTGCAAGCATTCCTACATCCAATAAGTTGAATGACTGTTTTGGGTTGTGAAATGGAAGGTAGCAGATGGGGAAAAAAATTACTTAATATATACATTAACACTATCTTATGAAAAAATGGGATGTTTAGGTGAAGTATTGGCCAATTCAAATTAATTTGTAAAGTATATAAAATGGATTTTAGACAATCTACAGTCACAGTTATGTTTAAAGACTTTTTTTTTTCAAAAAACTTCAACAAATGTTCATATAAATGAGACTGAAAAGTCAAATTACTTTAATATTTTTAGATCATTGAGCATATTATAAATTTATATTGACAATTTCATATCTTAAAAAGGTTCATAAATAACCAGGAGCAGATTTATTGATTCAGGGGCCCTAAGCAATTAAAGCCAAGAGACCCAACAGTCCTAAAATGCACCCCTTGTACTTTTATTTATTTGTTTATTTAGCATTTTTTTCCCCCTCTCCTTTTCTCTGTTTTATCTAAATGAAATCTTTACATTTTAAACTATTTGTTTGCTCAAAATGAATTCACAACAAAAAAAATAATAAATAGACTATTTTGCTTTTAAAAACTAAATCTTTAGCTGATTTAATGGCTGGATGCTACATATTTGTGGGTGGGGGGACAAATTTGCATAAATGTAATAATTACATAAACATTTTAGAATTTGTTTGACCCACACGCTACAAAATGATAAAAACTGGTGTTATATATCATTTATAGGCATAATTAATACTTCTAGGTAGCTTATTTGTTAAATCCTCCCCTGTAAATAACTATACACTAAATAGACACTGCTAAATCAAATACTGCAGTATTAAGTTAAAGTCAAAAATTACTAGCCCTGCTGTGAAATTAATTATTTTTCAACTATTTCCCAAGTGATGTTTAACAGAGCAAGGACACATTTTTCACACATTTCCATTTTCTAAAATCTTTGTTATTTCTTTTACTTTGGCTGGAATTAAAAAAAATTAGGGTCAATATTATTAGATCCCTTCAGATATTACTTTTTGTGATTGGTTTCAAAACAAACCTCTGTAGTCCAATGAGCTGCCTAATTAATCTAGCTTGCCTAGTCAAACTAATTAACCTAGTTAATCCCTTAAATTAAAAGTAAAGTAAAATGGCAACGACAAAAAAACATTTGTCAGAAATTTGTTTGTACAACCATCATGTTTAAAATGTGCTTAAATGTGTTTAACTTAAATGTGTTAAAAACAATTTCACAGGAGTAGTAATTTAATACATTTAATAAATTATTTAACAAATAATTTTGACTTCAACTGTAATAAAATATTTCAGTTTATAGTTTTGCCAATAAAGGAAAAAGACAAAATGAGACCCCCATACTAAATTAGATTTTTACATTTATTAAATATGAACTATATATAAATTAATGGATTATTATATTACATTATATATTTGAATTTATTTCTTTTGTTATAATATAAAATTAATTACATCCATTTCACACTTAAATAAACAAACAAGTAGATCAATAGCCAGCTAGCCAGTCAGACAGACACACAGACAGACAGACAGACAGACAGACAGACAGACAGCTAGACAGCCAGCCAGCCAGACCTGTCTGATAATAATCATTATTTTTATGATTTGCTTTTCTTTTTAATCAAGACACAAACAACCAAAAAAGAGAGGCAAAGTCACACACGTAGACACATTCTTTGTCTCTCACACTCCTCCCTCTTTGCCGCACACATGGCACATTCCTGGCCGTGCGATGCGAGGTTCTGGCAAAAAGGCCGTCAGCAGCCGTTTCCTGAGGAAAGCCCTGGGTGCAGTGTCAACTCTCCTTCTTCCTCTGACTTCCCCTCTCTCTCTCTCTCTCACGCTCGCTCACACACTCACTGACTCACTCACACACAAACACACACAAACACAAACACACACACACACACAGTCAAAGATGCAGTCAGACCTTATCAGATTACCACAATTCTGCCTTTCAACACAGTGCAGAACACTGAAGTTTATATATTTATCTTGACACTCTTTGACTCTAAACACACTCTCTCTCATAAACACACACTCAGAGGCACAAATGTGCTTAGAAATGCACAGAGGCACATTCTCCAACTCAAAGATTCAAGAAAAACGTAAACCACAATGGCATCACACACACACACACACATACATAAAGTGCACGGCGGAGCTACGGTGTTCACTAGAAGAAAACATAGTCAAAGATTAAAGGGGCGCTCAGATCAGATCTGAAATTTGTTTTTCATCTGTCTCGCCTGTCAAAGACAAGAGGAAAAATGTTTCCAATATACCTGTGCGGAAAAGGAGAGAGAAGGATCGAGGAAGGCAGAGAGGAGCTGAGTCTGAGCGATATAAAGCGAAAGAGGAAAGAGAGAACATGGAGGGAGAGCAGACGTGATTAAATCCTGTCGGCTGTGTGGGGCTGTCAGCGACTGTGACACGGGGTTCAGATCGCTGCTCACTAGGGAGAGCACCATAATCATGTTCTTCCCACCATGATGCCATCAAACAGGGACGGGACCGGGGGGGTGCTTGTGATGGGGACAGCAATGGTGGAGCTCATAACTGGTCCACACTGGTCAAAAAACACCTTTTATGCTTGTATTGAGCGTAGGTGATCATGCAAACACAATAATCGCATGACTGAACATTTCATGATCAATCAATATTCAGTATCGACTATAGGGAAAAGTGACATAAAGGAACTGGTTTCATTTAAGGTTAGCTTTCAGCAGTTCATCAGACAGCAATTTGTGTCAATGCTGAACTCCACTGGATGGTCAACTAGCAGCCCACAGGCTCATTCCTGCACGTCTGTCATTTTTATATGACCCTCGCATTGATTCAATGAAAATTGCTGTGCTGTCTTGTAGACAAAAGTGCATAAATCAGCAGATAAAGTGATCAGCAGAAATGTTCAATCACATCTTGTCCAATCAGATGCATTTATGCAAGTAACTAACCTATGTACTATTACTCTACAAAACAAACAACTGCAGGTTCACAATACACTGTATACAAGTCACCAATTCAGTTTTGCATTTCTTAACACTGTCAATTAAAACGGTTTAAGGAGATCTTTATTATCCCTCAGTTGCCTTTACAATGTTTAAGCACTATTTTAATTTAATGAACACATTGATTATGGGGTTTTATAGTATGCTAAACTAAATGGATGGTGACGCAGTGGCGCAGTAGGTAGTGCTGTCGCCTCACAGCAAGAAGGTCGCTGGTTCGAGCCTCGGCTGGGTCAGTTGGCGTTTCTGTGTGGAGTTTGCATGTTCTCCCTGCGTTCAAGTGGGTTTCCTCCGGGTGCTCTGGTTTCCCCCACAGTCCAAAGACATGCGGTACAGGTAAATTGGGAAGGCCAAATTGTCCATAGTGTATGTGTGTGAATGAGTGTGCATGGATGTTTCCCGGAGTTGGGTTGCGGCTGGAAGGGCATCTGCTGCGTAAAAACAAAAGCTGGATAAGTTGGCGGTTCATTCCGCTGTGGCGACCCCAGATTAATAAAGGGACTAAGCCGAAAAGAAAACGAAACAAAACTAAATGGACAGCAGACTAAAAAAGTACTTTCTTTCTTCTGATGAACACATTGTATTTTACTCAAACTCCAGTTAAAAAATCTGAGCTTTATAAATGAAATAGACAAAGCACATGATATAGACACTGACTGCATACAAAATTTCACAAGAACTTCACACTACTGTATATGTACATTACACGCTTTGTCTATTTCATTTATTAAGCCCAGATTTTTCAACTGGAGTTTGAGTGTAAAATGACCAGATCTTTGTATTTTCATCCAAAAATAAAAGTTTAGTTATTTACAAACCCTTATGTAATTTCAAATCAGTGTGACTTTATGTGGCACAAAAGATTTTTAAAAATTTGTGTTTTTTTTTTTGCTTGTTTGTTTATTTAGTGTGGTCCAGTCAAAGTGTTGTTTTGTTTGCAGTGTTACGAACATAAACATACATACATACATGATTAAGCGATTTTAAACCGAAATCACGATTAGCTGTGATTATTTCAATTACTATGGTGAGAGAGGTGAGGCCGAGAAATTTAAACGATCCAAGTAACGTTACTTAGTAAGCAGACAACTGTTACAGCCCCTATTTAACTGCAATGGTGAAAATGCAAGCTGTAAACTCCATCTCTGCTCTACTTCTTTCTCTCTGTGTATGGACCTGTGACACACACACACACACACACACAGACACAGACACACACAGACACAGACACAGACAGACACAGACACAGACACACACACACACACACACACACACACACACACACACACACAGAGAGAGAGAGAGATACACACACACACACACACACACACACACGAGCGAGTTACTCTGCAGCGCGGGTTATCTCTACAGCGTCTATCACGAATCAGCTGTGATAATCGCACATTATTATGCCCATAGACTGTAAATGCGGCTATTTACCTGTATCTGCGTCACTCATCCATAGGCCCACAAGGAATCTGTGCACGCAGAAATTGACAGACTTTCTCAGTTTTTTAGCTCTCATTGAGTCCATGTATTTACTTGTGTAAATGTGTGTAAATTTATATTTAACCCGTTTTTTTTTATTGAAAATAAAAATGTTTATTTGATTCATTTACAATACAGTTTGTAAAGTAATATTTTCTGTCTTTTAGCAGATATATTATATGAGAGACTTGCTTTGCTTACCAATTAAGGTAATCTAATTGGATTTGCATTGTAAACATTTTAAGTTAAAAATGTATTGTGTTTCATTTCATATGTTAAGTTTTGAGTTATGATACTGCTAAAATGATTCAGCATAAATCTGCTGATTTTTTACAAAATTCTCAGCAGAAATAGCAAAAAATGTCTGGAAATTCTGTATGGCCCTACTCATGAGTGAATAATGCCTGAGCCGCGCTAACCATTAAAACCCAATCGCAGCCCTTTCTGTTGATTGCGGGAACACAATGACCAATCACAGGTGTTTAAGATCTCGCTTGACAACCCTCAAAAAGGAAAGCGGGATAATATTTACATTTCTTTATTTGCTAAATATGCTCATGTTCTCTGTGAGTGTTTTCTATGAGCAGGTAAAATAAAAGGTACAGTTCATTTATCTGCTGTATTAAAGGACAAAATTGTATTACAAATATTATATCAATATAAGTGCATTTTTAAATTATACATTTTAATACAAGAATTCTTGTACTGTGAAGTAAAATCTAAAATTGTGTACGGAAAGCACTGTCAGTGAATGTCATGAAATCAATATGAAAAATGTAATGTTTTAAGAGTTTTATATATCAATACATACAATTTAATACATAATTTATTTAATTGAATTTAACATACTGTAGTTACTTTTTTAATCTGGCATAAAAACTGACAACTTTTTTTGTAAAAAAAAAAAGTTTTAAATAAGCAGTAGCATAGTGTAGCATACTTTGTGATAAGGCTATGTTTGGTCTTTCTTTGGTGCTGTTAAAACCACCACATCTAACCTGTAGATCTTTTATGAAATTATAGTAAATCTCATTTTAAAATCACAATTTTGATCAGATAAATGCACAAGTGAAGTTATTTTGGGAGGCTAGTGGAAACTGTATGTTTACCAAACATATTTTTAAAGAGGTATTTCTTAACATGCCATGCAAGGAGAAAAATACAACATGAAAAATGTCCTTCTGATCCATTTGCTCACAGACCAACAATGCACAACAGTGCTGATGGACCCCCACATCCCTGAGTACTCCATTGATTTATCTGTAGAGTACTCCGGGAGACAAAACGACCAAAATGCCTGCTTTATACCCTCTGGCAGGTGGAAGGCCCCGTGCCGAATGCCCCTGACCTAGGAGTAGGACAGCCTCCCTGGATCCCAGTGCCTTCGGGACCCTCCAGAAATAGATGTTCCCAGTACACCACCAACAATACCATCAACCCAACGAGAGGGAGAACGAGAACTGGGCTGTTACACAAAGATGTAAGAGTACAGCCTGACTGCTCAAGAGACAGGGAGAACGAGAAAGAGAGAGAGAGAAAGAGAGAGAGTCTTAATTGCCTTATCCTGTAGTACAGGCTGGGGAGTGCTTTTTGACTTCGGCTTCCAATTTCACGCTACAGCATTATTTAGTTTGATACAGACTTGATTAGGCATTACAATGTGTCCCTCTCTGAAGGAGCTTTGCGGCCGGCCTGCATCACTAGAGGACAGATTAACTCTGCAATCACGCTCCTTTTGAGACCCTTCTACTGTTTGTTTAGCCCGCCGGAGACTGTGCCAGCGCATGTTTGTTTGTGTATGGGGATTTTGTGGGAGGGGTTCTTATTAAATGAACTCTACCCACACTTACAGCGACCCTTATTATGGGACATGACCACAAGATATAGAAAGAAAGTGTGCGCGTTTGGGGATAACACTCAGTCCTTGAAGCCTCGGGAGCTTTTCGTTCTAGTATATGAGAATTTCTACAGAACTCAAAACAAAGATAAACACAGACAAGGGGTGCCGGTGAACATTATCTTTAAAGTAAAGTTACATTATTACTTTTTAAGGGGTATTTTCAACACAAAATAACCAACATACTTTATAATATAAACTAGAGCTGCACAATATATTTGGGATTATAATTAAACAGAAACAAAAAAGATTTTGCTGCTTGTTCAAACTACTTATTTAAAATGAGCTGAAACAACACAATTCTTGAGATTTTTCTGGGACAACTTAATTATTTTATGTTTAATCCACTTAAATTTAAGTTAACTAAAGGCCGGCTCATACTGTGATTTTTTTATAATCCTGAACGATTCTAGCATGTCAGACTGCACGAACATGGCTTCCATGTCACAATGTAAGATCTTAGCTGTCATAAAATCAGACTGAACGACAATGAAGATGCGCTAAACACAAAAGAAAACACTTCTGGAGTTCGACATCATCCACCTGTGACACTTTCACCATTCTGAATTGTTTCCTCAAAGCAAACGTAAACAATCTGTAGCGGCAGTTTTGCACACGGCGTGTCTCAATAATAAAACCAGGAAAAAAAAAAAAACTGTTTCGACATTTCCCGCGGCCATTTAAATTGTCGCATGAATTGCGTCATCAAATTCTGAGCTCCTACTGGTTATTGGATTGATGCTCATCGCAGCTGTTGTCACACTGCAGGAAAAAGTCTAAAATCTTCTGACACTGCCAGAACTTCATCAGAGAAAAAATCTGATCACAAAGGGCATTAAGCGGCTGTCAGTGAACATGTCAAACCAATGATCAAAGATCACAGATTTTAGCCCAGGATTTCAGGAATCTTTTAGGATTTGCCAATTTTGTCTCAGATGACAAAATCATGGCTAAAATCTGTGTGAGCAGGGCTTTACTCGATTTGTGATGGGATGAATGAATTGTGTGGAACCCTGCATTTTTTTTATAGTGCAGTACACATGATTTGTGGAGTCATTGTGAATTTTAACTGTAATCTATTATTGTGAAAGATTTTTACTTGGATGTGTATTAAAGCCTACTATTGTAAGATTTAAAGCAAACTGAAAAAATTGGGTACAAGAAATTACAAAATGTTGCTGCTTTTACAAAGATTAATTTAGTTTATAAAATCTAAATGGGTTATTTTAGATTTAATAATTACATTTCTGTACTTCAATATTGTTTGATTCCACCGAAAACCATAAAGCGCTGTTTATTTCATTTTTTATTATCTCTGTTCTGTTGTTTTTATTTGTGCTTTCATTAGTTTTTATTTTTTTTGGATATTTAATGCAGATTCTACAAAATCATCCCAATTAATGTAAAATTATGAATTATTTCCAAACAGCTACTTATGTCATTTTGTGAAACTAAATATCGCAATGTCAGTTTTTTTCCGATTTTATACTATTATAAACCATAAAATAAATAACCAATTTTATACAATTAAAGAGGTTGTGTATGTAAAGTACCAATATTAGTCAATATGTAAATAAAGTAGAGATTTAGTAACTTAGCTAAACTCAACTTCAATTCATAAAAGACTATTTTAATTTGGTGATGTCATTGGCCCATTAACATTTCATGCTTGTTATCAAACTATTTCATAACTGTAATAAAAGGCAATTCAATCATAACTTAATGTTAAAACAGTTATCAAAGCATTATTTATCAATATGTGGCTCTTTTTGGATTCTTGGGAGCTATAGAAGTTAAAAATTTAAAACAGGAAATAAGTTGGGACCATTGTTTTTGTTTACGTCCCTCAAAATGGTCTATACAATAAACATCTTGGGTAAAAACCTAGTGGTTTAAAATGAACTGGCAAGGTATAAATTTAGAATTAATTCATATTTTGCAGCTGCACAGTGATGCTTAAACAGAGTCTTTTAATGTGTCATGAAATGAAAGTTGATTTAAATATGCCTAACAAAAAAATAGGTGAGACAAAATCTACTTTATTTACTGATAAATACAATTCAAAACCTCTCATAATATCATGCAAAAATTATTTAATAGTGTAAATTAACTATTTACTATTGAATGCATTAACATGATCAGAACTGTGTAAAAAACAATGTACATGATTACATTATGGGGCAGAAATGTGTTATTTTATGTGTTTACAATTTAGTGTACGAAAGTAACAACACTTCCTTTAATAACTTTGATTATTTATAACAAACTTTACTAATGTTAGTGTAAACACAATTCGTAAACTAACACTGAGCCGCATACTTGGGCTAAAGTGTTTCAACCAATTACAGATTGATTACTTCAGTTCCAATGTGTAAAGTATTGCGTTTTACACTTTGCCTCCAGGTATTATGGTGCACAAACTCCGATATCGGATTTTATCAGGGTTTAATGATCGAGCTGGATCCAGATAGAAGAAAGAGAATTGGACAGCCTGGTCCCTCGTCCATCACTACAGAACAGGCCAAACTTTACATTTTTAACATCTGTCCGTCTGTCCACCCATCCATCCATCTATCTATCCATCATCAACACCAAGGCCCCACAGTACACAAACCCCACGCCCCGCCATCTCCAATTCTCTTTCTTTCCGCTCCCTCTCTCTGCCTCTCCTGGAGCAAGTCGGGCCCTGTTTGATGGTGACATGAAGCATTTATTAGGCGAGAGAAGCTGAGCAGGAAAGAGAGAATAAAGAAGAATTGGGAGCGCAAGTGTGTAGATGGTTAATAATTTCTGCGCGCTTCTCTTGGCCCTGGAATTTTATTTTTTTTTGTTTTGTTTTGTTTTGCAGTAGCTGGATGAGAATCCTTTCCTCATCATGTTCAACCACAACAACATGGATACACACACCTATCAGAGTGGCCCACAGCGTACACATACACGTCTGAATGCCAGCAGATGGATGATTAAATACACGCTGTGGCTGTAGCATGGAGAACTTTACCTGGGGACTAAGCCGACGAGATATAACATAAGGTTAACTGATTTGGGTTTGGATATGGCGAGCGTTTTGACACAGTTTGGAGGAATTTCTGTCTCTCTGGCAGTGGTCGAACACAAACACACTCACGCATCGGCTCCGTTAAAATGCAGTGTGTGTGTGTGCTGGCAAAGAGGTGGATGCAAATTTGCGTCTGCACATCTCTATAATTGTGGCCCGCGACATCTCTCCTGACATAACACTCCCAGATAAGCAACAGAGAACTCTCACATAACCCAAACAAAACATCTAAAACACAGTTTTTGGGGAAAATTACTACATTTAGAAATAACACGCCTGTCAGAAGTATGGTGCAGTGGGTGACACACCAGCATGTGACACATAAGTGCCGCCAAATCTCTTTTCACCTCTTTTTTTATATAAAGTGCCACTGTTAGAGTCTTTTAGTAGACGTTGTACACCCCTCACTTCTGTCAAAGTACTTTTCCATATCCAATATTGAACAAAAGTCTTTATATTTTAAATACAAAAGTATCGTCAAAGCTAGTGGCCATAAACAGAGAAAAGCTGCAATTCTGAAAACCCGCAGTCGAATTGTTGTTTGAAATCGTTTCCCAATTCTGTCCCATTCCATATCTCTTCCTGTCAATCTTCTACACTGTCCTATTTCAATAAAGACAAAAATGCCAGAAATAAACCAATAAACCTTGAAATAAAAATTAGTTTACCTGCACAACACAAAATTTCACAAAGAACTTTTGTTTACTTTCATGACTTGAATTAAAATTAAACAAATGGCACATTTAGACTCCTAACATTTTTATTTAACATTTTTACATGATTGTAATATATATTTGTTTTATAACAGCATTCGTTTTGCTAACCTCGATCCTGTACAGTCAGGGAGATGGGTGAGAAGTGAGGTGAGTTGAGGTGAACGGAGAGAATTCGGAGAGGAGAGAGCGTAATAATCACTCTTTGCCTCATTCAGTTCCTCTGGGAACTTCTTGAATACAGGAGCAGCCCTCCAAAAAAGCACACATGCTAAGTGAACTGCACACAATGGAAAAACCTGACTTTTAACCAACAAATGAACACATCGTAGAAGAACGGCTGTTTTGTAAATGTCATTATTCCGCTTTTTTTTCCCTCTGTCTTCCCTCCCTTTATTCTCCCTTTGTGAGTGTATGTGTGTGCGAGAGCTCTCAAACGAAGAGCGACTTTAATTGTTTCTTCAGTATAGCCCCGCTGTTTGCACGGGTTATTATCCCTGACTTTGCGGGAGGGGGGGGACTTGCTGTTTGACGGGGAATTAAATGAAGAAAAATAAGAAAAACACGTCTGACTCCAGGATCAAGGGCTAGTCTTTCTCTGGGGTCATCGGGCTAGCAGAAGCAAGGGTCTTTTACAATGAGGGGCTAATTCTATCTAAGCCAAAAAGGCTTCTATGCTAGGTTCCAGACTAGCCTCGGGATAAAGGAGGAAGCTTCACGCCTTAAAATCAATTTATCAAGGCATTACTAACCCAACACAGAGACCTGTGGTTCGCACACATAATCTGTCCATGACGAAACAGCAGACTGACAAGCGCCTCTTTGCTATCATTATTCATTTCTGTATTTTTTTAAACTGCTAACTTTAATTGATAAGTGAAGGGTCACAGTCATCTTTTATCCTTCTGCCAAATCAATTACGCCTCTTTATTCACAGACGTAATTGTCTGTAAGATCTGAAACAAGGTACAACCAGACATTTTGACATGGGATGAACTCTGTAAATTACTCAAAAGTTTCGTTTTGCAGAGTCAAACTCCATCTGTGTTTGAAAGGGCAAGGCTGCTCAACTCTGTAAGCGTATCTTTGTTTTAGCGGTTTTGTTCTTGCTGCTAGAAAACTTTTTTAGGCCTTGTGAAATCGATAGGTTCAGCTCTGGAGAGAGCCACAAGCGTTCAAGAGATTTCTCTGTGCGTGGGCACATGCATGCGTATACACACACACAAACACACAGAGAGAAACATTTCACCTCCAGCTATACCAGTCCTTCACTGGTCTCGAACGGCTCCCCGAGCACTCGGCCATGGGAGGCCAGATGACCTGGTGAGAGGTCAGAAGGGGCTCTGGGGGGGCAAAGCAAGGGTCAATCCAGCACCAGCACTCCTCATTAATGACCTCTGCAGCCCTTCAATCACCACCCTCAAAAAGCTCAGACCAGGGCCCGAAGCCTGTCCAGCAGGGAGGCAGGCCAATAAATATATGCATCAGCCAGGTGTAGAGAGTGGGCTTAATTGCCCCCTTTCCTTATGTTTAATGTACAGCCCAGCGAGACGGGGCAGGGTCGTAGAGCAGCCACCCGGAGATGAGAAAGAGAAGAGAGCAGAGCAGAGTGTTAATGCATCTTTGAATATCAGGAAAAGTCAATTACACACAAACACTTCCAACTTTCTGCGAAGACTACAGTACAAAAGTTTGGAGATTTGTATGATTTTAAAATGTTTTTGAAAGAAATATCTTCAGTAAAGATGGATTTAATTTTACACAAACACATTGAACTTCCTGCAAAGGCTACCGTACAAACGTTTAAAGATTTGTATGATCTTGTAATGTTTTTAAAGAAGTATCTTTAGTAAGGATTTATTTATTTAATCAAAAACCCAGGAAAATCTGTAATATTCAGATTTTTTTACCACAAATTACCATAATATTTTATTGTTAATATTTACTTTGATGAACTTTTACACACACACACACACACACACACACACACAC
>CAIGQZ010032545.1:11374711-11402255 GCA_903798205.1 Danio tinwini | reverse complement strand
ATATATATATATATATAAATTTTTTTTTACGTTAAATTTTTTATTACTGTTAAAACTCTAGTTTTCAGTTACATTATTCATCAAAAATCATTCTACCACTTTTAGTTGAAACAGTGATATATATTTCTTGTTGTTGTCTGATTAATAGAACTAGTAGATTTAAAGACATTAAGTTGAAATAGTCTTATATTAATGTACTTACTGCTACTTTTGTAAAATGTTGTGCCCTCACTGAACAATTTTTTATTATATATTTTTTTCATATCACAAACTCCTGAGCTGTATAACCACTTTCCACTTCGTAACATGGACAGTTTGACAGGGCTAAATTATAAAATGAACCTAACAGAATGAAATGTCACTCAAACTCCTATTCTAGGTCACCAAATTGAACGTTTTAAATGTAAAAGAGTACTTTCAAGATGTACTGTGACGTGCTTTTAAGACAAAAGTCTCCGCCGCTCTCGATGGACTAGGTAAAAATGGCTGCCATGTTTAATCTACATGGGTACGAGCAGCTTTGAGAGACTCTTTCTCAGCGCGTTGTTCCAGCACGTTTTAATCTGCCCTCTGCAGCAGCCCAATCCGGGTTCCAGAGCGCAGCATCTTAGAACGGCCGCGCTCCTCCGGGAAGCCCTGACAGGGGAGCCTTGGCTGGCAGGCTTGGTGGGGAAGGAAGAGGGGGGCGCAGGGAATGCCAACCACACAAACAGAATTAATAACAACGGGCGTCAGAGCGACGCCTTCTCTTTAGAAGTGAAGCGTGGCATAGAGCGGGTCCGCAGCGAGCGCCGGTTCCGGGCCACTGAGCCCAGGACTTCTGATAAAGCGTGTGGCTAAGCCGGTACAATGGCAGAGCCTACGAATGAGCTCTTACATTAAGACAGATTCTTCCCCACAAAACTAGCAGGCAGGCTGCTGATAAGGAGTTGTCATTGGCAGACACACTGCCCACCAGGGAGAAACCCACATCCAAACCCACCCGCCTTTTCCTCCCATCACAGACCAGACGAATTACACCATGATCTCCACACCAATAGGGGTCACTGCTTTGAGATACGACAAGGTGTGTGTATTTGACTTGAAAAGAAAGTTAAAGAGCAGATAAAAGCATTTTGCCTCTTAATATCGTGATACAAGTCACATCAACACCTAAAGAAAGCCATTAATAAAAGACCTCAGCTGCTGTCAAACTGTGCTCAATTACACTTTTTTCCTGGTTGTGATGAAATACTTTTAGAGTTGTTTAACTAATTGTTCATGCTGTGAAGTCAATGAAAACAAAAAAAGCAAGAGCATAAAAATCAATTTTGTGGTTCATCTCCCATTACCTCAAAAATCACACCCTCTAACAGTCAACACATAGACACACAATAAATAGCTCGCTCTCAATCCTCACATAAACGCCTGGAAGCAAAACAAATGCCTTCTCAGTTTCAGGTGATTATATTTATTAATTAAAAAAAACTAAGACAGTTTATTTAAATATAGCATTATGTCAGGAAAATGCTTTACAGAAAGAAAAAACTACAACAGAAAAGTCAATGGAAAAACAACCTAAAAATAAATTGAATATATTATTCTCAACGAACCATCATTTGAAAATGTGCAACAGATGCAACAAAGTGATTGGTTCAATAAAATTGCAAACAGCACACGAATCAAAGCACGAAATGAAAAACACAAATGCGGATCCATAAGAACGCTGGGGGATCTCATTCCCTGATCTCTTCATTTGTGGCAAAAGCCCTATGGTAACTCACTTCAACATTTTACAACAGTCTACTGACCAATGAAACTTCACTGTCGTAGCCAAAAGCCTAGGTGACAATAAAAAGGCCATTTAATGCTAAAACCAGATGGTGTCAGAAAAGAAGGAAAGAAATAAGATGAAACCTGTACTACTACATAAACACACACCAAAAAGCTCAGCATATTACAGCTTCATTGTCTCCTTTCTAATTCTCTTACGAGTAACCTTGCAGCCCTGGAAAAAAAAAAGTGTAAGATAAGCGTTTCAAATAATATCGCTGAAATAAAAAAAACAGAAAACCTCAGCGGCTAACAGTCGGACAAATGCAGAGCTGAACATTTTCACATAAGTAACTATAAAATTACCAAAAAAAATTATAACAATTTTTAATTAACAATTTAATTTGCCATAAAAAATAAATACTTGCAGTCATGCTGTGCATCTATGTATGAAAAAATCTTCCTTCCTACAGTCCCTCAGTTGTTCAAATTCACCACTTAAAATTTACATTCAAAATAGCAAGTAATTACTTAATTCCCTATCGAAATCATAGCAAATGTATAAATATATCTGCAGAAAGATCTGAATACATTCCTGAAAGACAGAAACATACAAAGCAGGAACAAACTCATCCACAAACCTAACAAGACCTTGGTGTCAGTGGGCAGAGGGGAGAAATAATGGCATTAGATTTTATTCTCAGTGAGCTTTAGACAAGCATCACTCAATCGTTTCTCCCTTTCATTAAATAAAATGTCCAATTTGAATCGGCCGACTGTAAACAACGGTGAAAAAAATGGAAATAAGTGCCCTCGTCGTCTCTCTTACTGTCGTGTGCATTCATCCCCCTCTTAATGTCCTGCAAATGAAGGGGATTTATTAATGTGTAATTAAGTAATAATCATCGCTACATAATGCATGAAACACTCATGGGGACGGTGGAGATATGAAACAGGAATGCCACAGCCGAGCACTCAGTGCATAGACACACATTAAAAAGGGATTAATTGAGAGAAATAATATTTTGATAAGCGCAGCTCCCTCTCCCCCTCTGACGAACGCTCGCTGTCTTTTTCCTCTCAAAATAATCTCTCTCGCTCTTGCGTGCGCAAGTAACACTGGCAATCACAGATTCTAATGTAATGTGATGTGAGAGCATGACTTCCTTTACTGGAAAAAAAATTCCCCGGTCTACCTTGACAATAGGCAATGGCTTCTCGAGAAGCTCACCACCAACCAATGCGCCTGCATATGTTTACTACATCCCTAACACCTGCAGATTGCAACATATCAAAGCAGAAATTAATGACAAACAAGCTTAACCTCTGGATGAGCGAGCCAATACACTAGACACCGGGACATAAAAAAACATGAGTGATTTTTGTGCATACCACACTCAGACATATTGTTGGTGCCCTTCTAATCTCCAAGCATTCCAATCAAAGCTAAAGGTGCTGGGCTGAGATAGGGACAGAGCGAGCCTTGGTTACATATTTAATTGGCCTCTGATTGACGTGCATCGCTGAGTCAATACAATCACTGTTTACCCCCAAACCTCTGTGCTGCAGCAGGCCAACACATACTCGATAGGAAACTGCAATAGTATTTGTTGCAATACAACAAAACATTCGCTTTGAAATTGCCTTTTATAAACAAAACAAGCTAAAAAAAAATTGGTTAATGCTAGAGGGGGGAAAGATTATGCATATTACAATAATCACTCTGCGCATGTGAAAAAATAAATATTACGTTATCGATTACAGTCAACAGACTGCTCTTTCTGCAAAACAACTCAACAACATTGTTTAGGATTGATCTGCACCCAGCAGGCTCTGTCAGTGTTAAATATCTATGAGCGTATTTTCACTTCACTCACCATGAATATTATCCACTTACACTCTATGTAAACTTATGACTTTTTTTCTCCCTTGATGAACCTCTGCAGATTGCGGCCGTTAATTAAAACAAAAAACTGGTTATTATTTGGGGGAGGGGGTACTAATATGGGCCACATGGCCACCCGAAAGCCCATCTGGTTTCTATTGGGGTGACGGTGCCAAGTGATATCTCGACCAGCAGCACAATATCTGCCGCACATTGCTGATGGACCAGACGAAATAGCAGCAGGCCTTATTGCTCCTAAATTTACCTGCCTGCGAGTGTTGAGTCTTGTAGGAGGGGCATGAATGAGATGAGACTGTGTGTGACTGATTCTGACATGTCAAAGTCACAACTGGGAATAAATTCAAGACAATAAACAGCAAAGAGGGGGGAAAACTGCAATCTGAGGTCTACAGAGAATCAAATTTTACTTCCAACAATACAAGACTGAGAGGTGTATAAAATGAGTGACGTAGGAATATACTTAATTAAAAGGTTATTCTATTAAAAATAAGGTTAACCTAATATCAATAAAAATAATATATTAATATTTATAAAATAAAGTTTTGTATTTAAATGCTTTGTATTGTATAATATTAATAATGACGAGATGATGATGACTATTAAGTTTGATTATAAAATGTAAATTTAATTTATTAGAATTTAGGCTATTTAAAAATATATTACACCTAATATTAATAACTAACCTATTTATATGTATTTTTTAGGTATAGCTCCTTGCTTCAGCTTATATGAGGTAACTTGTCCTACCAAACACAAGACCTGCTGGCACCTGGCATCAAAATGAAAGACGTTCATTTGTTAATTATCAAAAAGCACGCTTAAAGTTTCTAAACATGGTGTCGCTATTGAAAGCAAACGCGTAAAACGATGAATTTTCACAATCCCCGCCAGTTTTACCCAGGAAATCTCATTGGTCATGTGAGTTGTTCTGTTCCCTCTCGTACAGCAACATAAAACGCTTACCTTTAACGGAGCGCGGTTTGGCCTGCTTGCGTCTAGACATCTCCGTGTTAGGGGCAATATTTTACTTTCTTTAACCGGTATCTTGTCCTCTCCAAGAAATATTGACAGGTCACGCGCTGATACTTGGGAGATTTCTTCACTTTGCCTGTTGCAATGCGGCAACTTCAGTCTCGCTAGTCCAGAAGCGTGCAAAGGAAGAGAGAGTACGGCAATGGAAAGAAATATTCCAATGATTGAACTTCTCCAACCTGTAGATTTAACGAATAACTTGCGGCTTTCCCCGTTCTCGAGTCGCGAACGCTCTTTTGTTCCTCCGTAACGGCAGACGCTGACGGCGGAGCGGGCACGCGCGCTCAGAGTTTTTAGAAGCAGAGCGTGCCCAAATTACACCTGATCAGTAGCGAGAGGTGCCAATACTTGCCGATAATGTGGTAAAGCCACTTGGACGGTGTTTCGGAATTGATTCGCAATGTTTTTCCTCCTTTTTGCAGTTGTCGCAACTGTCTCTTTTCGTTGTGATCCGCCGAACCGCCCTCCTTCGCTGTTATTTTTCCGAAGGTGCCACTCTCAATGGCATTTTACGCAGCATTTTTACCTGAGGGGATTTTTCTTCTTCTTGTTGTTTATCGTCCTAAAAGCCGTAAATATTTCTAGTCGCTAGCCTCTCTCTCCCTTTTTCTTTGTCCTGACTCTGGTCTTCCCTCCGCCTCCCGATCCGACTGCTGGCGGGGCTGCAGCGCAGACACACATAATAAAGCCAGGCTTGGCTGGAAATGTAGCCGTGTCCCAGCAGGAGGATGTGAGAGTAGGGTCCCGGCGGGGGAGCGCTCTGATCCCGCAGGGAGCTCCGCACAGCCTGGGTTGAGCAGACAGAGAGAGCCAACAGCACCAAACCATGGTCAGCCATGGAAACTACAGCTTAACTTGGAGCACGGATCGGGGCCAAAACACGGAGCTTCGAGGAAACTCTGCAGCGTGCAAGAAAAAAGACGGACTGGATTCGCTCTTTTTGCGCTCCCTGTACCGGTGCCATCGTCTAGGGTTCACTCCAGCGTTCAACTGTCGATTGGATACCATGACATTTTGGTTATTTTGAACATGTAACATTCCTACGTCGTCTTTGTAATGCGTTTACCTGCGTTTAAAACGAACTGATTTAGGATTTAAAGGAATAGTTCGGCTCAGCCAAAAAGATAAACAATGTCATCATTTACTCAACTTCACGTTTTCTCAAGCCCCTTTTGACTTTCTTTCTTTTGCTGAACACAAAAGATGTTAGGCAGTATGTTAAGCCCTGACAGCCTCGGCCACTATTCACTTTATTGCATTTTTTGTGTCTGAATGTGACTAAGAAAGAAACCCATACTGGTTTGAAACAAAAGGGTGAGTATGATAGATTTCTGAGTGCATTATTTCATTGTGTCAGTGTTTATTTATTTGTGTCAACATTAAATGCATGTTTTATCTGCATCTTTTTAATAGAGTCAGTCAGATGTGTTGTTTTATTTGTTATTTTGGGATATGTTTTAACTTAACTTCATTTAAACCATTTTTCTAGGATTCTATTTGGCAGTGTTAGGCCTTTTTGACAGTATTTTCAATCCCCACAGCGTCTGTCTGGCCGTCTGCATGTGCTGCTGAAGCGCAGTTGCAGAAAGAGGATCATTTGTGCAAAAATCAACCTAAGAAATGGTCAAAATCACATGCGGTGCGCCGGAGCTGCTCAGCCGTTGTCATGGATAACATGGTGGGCACCCTGTCTCGGTCAGTGGGATGTCCTGCAGATTGAGCCAGGCGCCCTGTGGAGCCACGGAGCGGCCTTTAAAATTGAACCCCCGCAGAGGACCAGGGCCCCTCTTGTCTCGTCTGAGCGCACGCCTGGAGACCGCTTTTAAATGTGCTTCTGGTGTCCCAGAGAGAGAGGCCGCTGGCACGAAGGGGCGAAAGCTCACCGCAGTGGTCCCTTTTTCTTGGATAAATTCAAAGGAGGAAAATAGCCCACATTACAAGCTCCTTAAGGGTCAAGGACAGCCGAGACATGAATGGTTTGAAAGAGTGGCATTGTGAAATCACATAGCACACGATTACACCCTCTGTCATCTTTTTACGGATTTGCATTTCTCTTGCACCACAATGAACAGTTCAGAATAAGACTTACAAGACATGTGGATGAAATTAATTAAGACGCTGGAGAAAAAGAGGTGTGAACGACAAAAGCGGTGGTCCTGTTTGGAATAAATGCCGTTGCTATTTTAGGATGATTTTAATGAGTGGCAAAACATTTTTATTGTTATTATTTCAGGTTTTTTTTTAGTTTGGATCAGATTTGAAAAATATTGAACGTACAAAGGAGGAACAAAATCTCACGTCGGACGTTATATATGTAATGAAGGCATTTGCAACACTTCATTTCACTGCTAACTGAACTCAAATGGTCTCACTTTTGGCTAGTATTTCCCTCCACGCAGCAGGGATGGCGGTAGATTGATGCCCTTACATTATTCATGCAACAATTATTCAAAATTTAGCAATAACTCAACAGCGTTTTGTCCTTTCTCTCATCCATCTCCTCTCTCAGCATACCTAGGTATGCTGCTATTCTTATGCGACCATCATCCATTGGACAGTGCGGCCCCAGAAAGCACCCTTAAACACTCCCCCATTGTACTGTCACAAGCCTGGAGAGTTCATGTTATATTTATGTTGCCTACAGCGTATTCTCTCTGTTCTGTTCTGTTCAGCTGAACTCACGCCAACTCCTCCAGGTCCCCCCTCCACAGACAATGTTACATCTCATTGGCTTTGCCCTAGATAGGCTATTTTTGTATGAAATAATTAGACATAACTGATTTAAATACTGCAAAGCCAACACTCTTTTGTCTCGTTAACAAAGTACAGGAAAGACACATGCTTGTCTTGTCATTTCTGTCAATCCCTACAAATACGAATGCGTCCAAAGCTAATGGATCTGAAGGCGAGCCAAAAAATTAAGAACTTTATTTGATTCGGATACTTTCGAGACCAAGCTACAGTGACCTGACCTGATAGAATCTATCATGAAAGCAAAAAAAACACTGCCAGGAGCTTTTAATTGTCTCAACGTGTATATCAGCAAAATATAGAATTGCTAAAATATGCCAGCGTACAGCACTAATTGTCCATATAAGGACATCGCTGCGCTTAAAACAGCACGTTTTGTTTGTTACACTGACCCCGAACCCAGACAGCCGTGCTGATGCCGAGTGCACACGGGCACACGAGGGAGAGGTGGAGAGCAGGAACGCAGATTGGGGCTGACCGCTCGGCTGCACTTTAATGTACCCTCTACTTCATCAGTCCTGATTAGCCACCATAAAAATCCAGATTGAACATTACAGTTTTACTGCTGATTGTCTTCCAAACACTCTCAGGTGTTGGCGTGTTAAATGCCAGGGTGTGCATCTGTCCTCGCGTCCCATTAGCCTTCTGCAGTGAGACGTCTGACTTGAAAATGGGGGACCCTCTTCAGAAACGAAAGCAATGCAGAACAAATGTCAGGCTTTTAGGCTTACTGCGTCTTGTGCCAAAACCTCAATAACAAGCCCCCCTCCAAGCCCCCGTTTCTCTGGCTCTTGCCCCAGACTTACACAAAGAAACACCAGCTTTATGGACTTAGGGCATTAAGGCATAAAAAACAGCGGACGGAGAACAGGTTCGTGACACATGGCGCTAAACGCGAGACCCGATCTTGTCAGATCTCGCACAGGCCATACAGTTTAATGCTCCAATTCGTAGGTGCGCCGACTTGTTTTCAAAAGGCCACATGAAAGGGTTTAGCGAGAGAGATGAGCATTGGCGGCGAGGAGGCCGACGCTGAGGCAAAAACGCTTTTCTGATGAGCTGCAACAATGCACTCACTCCCACGACATCAGCTCTCTGTTGGGAGTCTCCTCCTAATTTCCTCCATCCATAATAAAAAGAGCTACATTAAACAGTGCCATTAGTGCCAGCAATTTGTTTTATTCTCCACAGAAAGAGAAATGTTATCTGTGGCGGACAAACTTAACCCAATTAAAGCTCATTGTGTATGGGGGCCTTGCTGGGTCTTCAGCTGATGCCTAGGAACGAGGGCAGAGGAAGCCAACTTTGGAGAGGGAGAGGGGGGAAAAAAGAGAACGTTTGGAACACGTCTGGAGAATTAGGGAAACTAGGAGAGAGACAAATGTGCTTTCAAGAAAATAAATGGGAAGAGAAATTATGTTTTCGTGTATTTTCCCCAACATCAAATCCCTCCCAAGATGGTTTGATAGAGGAATGGTGTGTGTAATGTACACTTGAAACAAAAAAATGCACCAATATTTTGCCATTTAAATAAACAGCCGAAGAATTCAAGCGGTGCTGTAAATGTCATAGAAGTTGTTGGGGGCCCAGCCCCACAAATATTTGATACTGATGATACTCTGTCTGTTCTTAGGATGACCAAGTTTTAAATGTACGTTTCATCGATCTTAAAACCCTTCACAATATTAAAATTACTGAAGTGGGCAATCAAAACAAAGAAGACTTTAATGTTCACCAAGACCAACATAAATAAGGTTTGAAAAAATTGCGGGTCTCAATATTTGGTGTTGATGCTAGTCTGATTATTGTTAATGACCCAGTTTTAAAAGTTAAATGTTTTGTTGGTCTGGCAGCACTTATCAATAAGTGACAAAAAAGTGTGAAGTAGATTGGTTTGAAAGACAAATAGTGTGCAAAATGTAAAATCAAAACAAAATACAAAAATGCTGAAGGGAGAGGGTAAGCAAGTTTGCCAAATTGCAAACTGCAATATTTGAGTCAGATTGTTGTTAGAATGACCCAGTTTTAAAGTTATTTTGTCAAAATGACTGAAATGGCCAATCAACTTAAATGCAGAGCTTTGCTATCCACAGAAATCAAACATGAACTACAGCTCAACCATTTAGTCTTTATTAACGAAAGAGTGTGAAGTAATATGTGAACAGCTAAATATTTGATATACTACACAGACTATCGGGCTGATGAACACTTAACACCTCGCACAAACTCTTTCCATACCTCTCACTCCATACCATCAAAATGTAGCATGCACTGCACTTTAACCAAATCCTTACTAACAATATTGCCTACAATAATTTTCCACCAACAGTCAAACTATGTGTACACCTTGTTGACTGTGTACTTGTCTATCTGTGCCTACATGTGTAAAATGTGTGTTTTCTTAACACATTTATTTTCTTTTACGTATGTATTGTCTTTTACGTATTATTGTCAATATTGCTAATAGCATATTGTTTTGTTTTTTGGAGTATGTTGTTGTATTTTGCACTGTCTGGAGCCAGCACCTAACCTTTTCCCTCATCATAGTACACATGCTGCTGATGATGTGACAATAAAAGTGATTTGATTTGACCGAAAAAAGCATTATGAAACCAGCAGTGAAATGAAGTGGCGCAAGCTGCTAATTTAAATTAAAAATATGATATTAATCATGTCACTCAGTTCATAATAGTTTGAGATGAGACAAGAAACTTTTAGCTTTTTTGCGCAAGCATATATATATATATATATACACACACACACACACATTTATATATATATATATATTTATATATATATACACATACAATGCTCAGCATATAAAAGTACACCCCTCACAAATCGATATTTTAAATATTCAAAATTCTAAATATGTTTGGTGCCTAAAATATTATTTTAATAAATATATCTGTTTAATAAATCTGTTTTGTTTATATGCACCAAAATACATTGCCTATATTCACCAAGAAATGGATAAAAATATTCCGTTTCAAAATGGGATATACTCAGTTATGCTAAGCACTGTATATACATGAGCAATTCCATGCAAACGTCAACCTTGAATTAGGTGTTCGCCAAAATATTGCAACCGGTTCTGCATTTTTTTTGTGTAAGCACATATTTTGCAGTGCTTTAAAAATACTCAAAAATGTCTCGGTTAATGTTTTCAGACTATTATATTTGATTTACTAAAATCACACAAGTGCCAATTTCACATCTGTCACATCCATAACCAAGCTTATTCCTCATAAATGCAAAGAATGTTAAATAAAATTAATAAATTTTGTTCTATCGTGAGGTAACTCTTATCTTTTTGATTAGCATTGTTTCTTTTGGGTTGTGCAGTTTATTTCACAGAATTATTAAAAGAAATGATATTTTCCAACTTTTAATAAGAATTTAGTTAAGAAAATTAGATGCAGATATTTCACTTTTCTTCTTCTTCCAAAATATAAAGAAGTACATTTTTTAATTATGTATGACATTTACCCTGCAAAGGAGTTTCTAAGAAAAAGATTTAATTTGAATTGTTAAGTTTGGCAATTCTGCATTAGTGATATTGAACTGTTGAACATCTGTTTCTTCATTGTAATTTGGCAAATTATTTCTGGTCTGATATGAGCAACTGGATAAAACAATAAATTTCAATGTTTCCTTCTATTTGTTGGGATTATTTGGTGTACATTTGAACAACCAAGATGATGACTTAACTGCAAAATGTTTACTAATTTTACTTAAAGTCTTTATTCATAAATCCAAAATTTAGAAAACAGCTCCTAGATTGATTGTCTTTAAAAAGGAGTTTGCCACCTATGTAGAGGCTTTAACAATAATGAAGTGTGAGAAGGCTAAACAATCATATGATTTGTTTCAAAAATATGGTTTTATTTTATTTACAGAGTTTCTGTTTGATGTCTGCACAGATTGTTGTCCTTTTTTATTGTTAAGTTATTTTTTTACATTTTTCTTTTGTTTGTTTTGTGTAACTTTGTGGCTTTATATTTGATTCTTGTATATCTGACATGTCTCAGTCAGTTTGAGAAAGATTATGTTGGAATTGAGTTTGGCCTAAATTGTTGTTTTTGAAAGGCAAATAAAAAAAATGCACAGAATTTCTTTAAAGTATGTTATATACTGTAAACTCGCTAACTTTTTTAGTCACTTCCATAACGTATGTTTATTTCCCTCAATTAAAATATAAAAAAATGTTTACCGATTGATATTTTTTTGCTCCTATAACTTTTTGGTTAGTTGTTTTACAATATAATGTTAACATATAGCTGTGTGTTAGCAGTGAAACACACAGCTATATGTGAATAGCTGTGTGAACTAAACTTCACTGAACTTCAACTCTGATATCAGGAACTTTACTAGAACTATGTTAAGCTGCTTTGACACAATCTACATTGTGAAAAGCGCTATAAAAATAAACATGAATTGCATTGAATGAATATACTTTCTCTGTGAATTCATGTTTTGAGATTTTACTTTAATTATAAATTTATATATAAAATAATAAAATATATATAATGATATTAATAATAATTATTTATATAATAGATTATATTTAATAGATCATGTTTCATTAATTAACATTTACAAAAAACATTGGTCCCCCTCGATGTTCAAAACGTGGTCATAGCCTTGGGTTCAATTCAATATAAAATATTTGCACTAAAATAAAAAATGGGAGGAACTTCTTACAAAGCCACACATTCTGAGACACTCGCTCATACCCTCACATTTTTGCTGTTAATTGTTGTGATAACACCTCTCGATTACAGGGGTTTAATTATCAACATGTTTGGCTGTTAGAGCAAGTACCTGGCACAGATCCTGGTGAAGGGCTCAAGGTTTCTAATGAAGATCTCACTCACAGCAGCATACAGGAGCTCAGTGTGGTGCTGTCCTAACAAAGAAGCACGTTGCGTTTAGAGACGACCTGGGTATCTGCGAATTCTAACACAATAATGCCAAGAATATTCATAGTGATACATTTTGATTGATATCCAGTTGTGCTGGATTGGCAAGTGTGTGTCTCAGTGGGGGAAAAAAAAGGTGATTTGTGTGATTGCAAAATCGTAACAGTATCTGAATGGCATGTTGCGGAACACAAATGAGGCTTGTCTACACATCCGTTACGCACAAAGCTGGTTTCACTCCGTTTGACTGGTAATCCTTCTGTCTCCTATTGCATTTATCAGCTTTAGTGGGGCCGTTTTTTGCTCGCTTACCCAAAAAAAGCCCAATCAACACCTCCCAGCTGGTGAAATGAAGCAGAACCAGGCCTCCATTACTTTGAGACGTGATGGATACTTCACAGCTGCGGTCGAGTGTCTGTGATCAGAGAGTGGAGAGACAAACAGCTGTAAAACATGCCCTACTAAAGACACACACATTTGCTGAGAGTAGGAGATACACACATAACTGTGCTGATTCATCCACAACTGCGTTTCATCTTATACAGGATTCTTCTGTGAAACCATGGCATGTATTCCCTTATGAAGATTAACCATGGATTTATTGTAGTCAAAGTGTAGTAATTGTGCTGTCTTGGTGTACTGATTTCTATTCTTGTGACCAGTTTTACTACAAATACCATGGTTAAACTACTGTTAGTATAGCAAAACCCTGCCTAATTTATTTATTTTATTTTTGTAAAACCAAGGTCTCAAGGAAGACAGGAATACATTGATTTGTTTGGGAATGCTCTGAAAAACGATAATAAAACGTTGTGTAATATTAAAACGTATAAGATTATTGAGGGGCATTTATTCTCTTGGCTTAAAATCTAATTTGAGGCGCATTTGCTATTTAACGGTGCTTTTTTTGAGTGAAATATAGTCTTATTTCTATATTTGGTTTGTAATTGAAGATTATATAGGTTATATTTGTCTTCAAACAAACATTTCGTCGTCTGAGAGCAATATTATCTCGTTCAATTTGGAGAATGTGCGCAAACTATAACCCCTTTACAAATACAGATTCGTATTATTATGAAAATGTCCATGGAACGGTAGCTACACTCAGCAAGCCTTCGACTTATCTCCCAACGGTTCATTTTGCATGGGAAATGATATTTACAGTTATTGAGGGGAAATATATTCACGCCAGCACAGTGTTCCGGAGAAAGAAAGCAATTTGTAGGGTTGGTTCTGTATTTAAATCGTATTAAATGCTGCATTTCAGTTTTTCTCTTCTCTTTTCAAATGAATATTCGAATAAAATATAGCCAAATCTAATTTGAGAACAGCATGACTGTAATAGAGAAAAGCAAGGATGTTTTTAGATTTTATACACAGAAAAATTAAACCCTGAACAGCTTAATTAAATGTAATTGTGTTCTGTAGGTCTACAGCGCCATCTAGTTGTAAAATTGGGAATTACTGATTTTTGTTTCTGTCAGAGCATATAATCACCTAAGTTTCTATGTTAAAGCATTCAAACATACAAAACATAAATATTAACGTTACACACATTTGAAAAATATAACTATACTCATATTAATTGTAAAATCTAAATATGCTATTGTATCGCCAAATTCTAAAAACAGTGACTCAAATATGAAATTTGTCATTTTTACTCACCCTTAATTTGTTCAAAACTTGACTTTCTTATTCGAGACGAAAAAATGAAAATGGCGGCTTTAACGTTAATCACCGTTTGGATTTTACGTGTTTTTGGGCATATTCCATGTACTGGTTTTAAATACCAAACCACAAAAAAAAGTCTAAAGACTATCAGTAAAGATCCACGAGAAATAGTTTGAAATAGTTTTTAAAATGCTTTTAAATTCTATTATTAAAACCAATAATTTTTGTCAGGCCCGTCGTCAGGCAAAATTTTAAGGCCTACTTGCCAAACTATATTTACTCACCTCATGTCATTCCAAACTACTCATGGTGGGAAATAATAATATATATTTAATGTTTTTGTTATTTCTTATAATTAAAGTGAACACCAAGCTCCATAACGAGACAACATCACAAATGAGAAGTGACTATCGTGAGTTTTCAGAAGCAACGCAATCTCCGCTTACAGAATGAATCCCTCTGACGTGTCAGGTCTTCTCAGTAACGTGAACCATTTTGTTTACACTCCATCACTGCCAAACGTTGTGGTGGCTGCATTTTCTTATGGCGTTTTTCTACACAAAGAGAAACTAAAAAGCTGGTTTTAATAAAGTGCAGCACAGATGGGAGACAAAATCCGCGAGGGGGTTTAGTACCAGTTCAGCTAAAAACAAGTTGAGAGCAGCGACCCCTTTGTTCACGGTGAACAATGTTCCAAAACATAAACGACTTCAATATTGCAGCGAGGGCAAGATCTGAATTTGCATTAGGTCAAGTCAAAATGAACATACAGTCATAAAAAAAGTTAATAAATTCATATAAATATTATTATTATCTCTCTGTTTTTATTAGCTTTTATACATTATTGGGGTAATTTACATATAATTGATGAAACTGATATTCACACTTTCAGGGGATGTAAAAGTTGTGTAATAGTGATATGCATCGATTCAGGAAATATGCACACATTTCGCATCACAAAAATATAAATCTTAAAAACTAAAATTGTGAAAGGAAATTGTATTCATATTTTCACCTTTTTTTAGAAAAAAGTATAACACCTGTTTAAAAATATTTTTTGCTACAGGCAGGGTGGCAAAATTCATGCAGTACAAGTTTGAAACAAATAAATACTCATTTCCACAAGAGTGTTTAATGAATGGCATTTAGGAACATTTGATCTATTTATCAATCTACACAGCTATCTAACGGTCTTCTGGACAGGCTTTTAACCCAAAAACAAAATCAGAAACATATTCAACAATTGTGTGGAGAACACTGGTGTAAAAAGACAAAATCAGTGTACTAAAATCTGCTTCTAAAAATCAGTTTATAGCTGTATGAATAAAGAAAACACCACTTTCATACAACATATTTCAACAAAGTAAGGGATCCTGACAGAAAACACAAGGGTCAAATTCCTAAAAATACAAAACAAAGCTGCAAGTCCAAAATGTCAGAACTGTTCCAGGTGTCATTATAGACCTATGATTTACTCAGCCGTCCTGAGGAGAATCAAGGGAGCAGGCGTCGTAGAGGCCGCGGACCTGAACATAAACACAAATAAAACAGAAAATAAATCCAAAACATTAATGTCCAGATCTTTGCACACCATTAGTGCCCTAATAGGGTATATGCAGAAAGACTTAAAATTTTTAGTAACCCAGTTCAAGCTCTTCCGGTGAACTGTTATGCCAAAAATCACAGCATTTAAGGTCTATTTAAAAAAAAAAAAACACACACACAATCTTCACTGCCTGATTAAGATTTTATATTGCCACTTTATATTGTGGGTCTCAGTGTACAAGAAGGACTGAATTAAATTCCATTAAATTCCATTGTTCTACGCCATGTCTTTAAAATATGAAAAACTATTTTACCATAGTATTTTCAATGGAGTTTCTGCGCTCACCTGCTGTTCCTGACGGCACTTGTGTTTTAACTGCTTCTAATCTCATTTTACAACTAAATGAATGAGGCATGTGATCAGCCGAAGACAAAAAAATAATAATAAAAAAAAAAAGTACACGAGTACCAACATATCAACATGTTCGACTGTCGGGACCTTGCTTGGTTTATTGTGCTGCCTGCAGTTTAAAATACCCTCTTTGAGTTGCAAAATGCAGTTAAATGAGATAATGTTTATGATTTTGCATTAACGCATTCACATAAATGAGTTAGTGTTTTGGCAGTTAACAGTGTTTTTAATACAGTTTTGGAGCATCTTGCAATGTAAAAATAAGCTGTTTTTATCATTTCTTCTTAAGCAGTTTGCTATTATGCTATTTATAGGATATTTGTAAATACAGCTGATGTAACAGCATTTTTAATGTTTAAGATTTATTTAGGCTATGCAGGAAAAAAATGCTGTTTTCATTGTAACCGAATGTGTGTTTATTTACCTATTAATGTTATACAAATTTAGGCGACTGACTGCTGGCATAGCAATGTGGATGATGTAACGTTACTGTTAGTAGCTAAGCAGTCAATAATGTTTCATTACTTTTCATTGCTGTTAATGCACTTTTGAAAGATACTTTCACTTAGCCAGATTGCTTGCGGTTCTGCTTATACAAAAAAAAAAAAAAAAAAACAACAACAACAACAACAACAACGTTGCGTTTGTTGCAATGGGCATTGTCGCTGTCCACTTGGGAAATACAACCTGTTTGGTTCACTTTTTGGTATACTCACTTTACGAGCTGTGTGTGCCCTTAGCGCAAGTCTCAGCTGAGTGCAAGCGCACAGCTGAGAACTGTGAAGGCTTTTATACTTGATGCGCTCGCTGGAAATTTCTCATCTGAGATTGCCAACTATCAAATATGGCAAATTAGAAAAGGTTGGTCAGTTAAATTATGCTACTGTAAGTAATGTTTATTCAGCAATAATTCTCCAGTACCGATAGCAGAACAGTTACAATCAGAGCTTTTGATACTTCGGTCTTTTATAAAATTAGCACTGATACCGATGAAGTTTCGGTACCCCATCTCTATTCCTTACATTGTAGGACTACACAATATCATTATGTTATATACACAGTAGCCTAGGTAGGTCTACAGTTACATCCCTGAAAGATGTCTGGTATGAAGCAGGTCATCTGCTTTGATGGAGACCTTCAGATTTATGCAAATTACAGGGTTTGCCTCATTGAGCTCGTAAAATACAGAAATCCGTATACAAAAGAATCACATCCCTGATGAATGCTTAAGTCTATTTACTTGATTATATTTTAATGAAATTACAACATTGATGCTGTCAAAGGAATCTTATGAAATTAAAATAGTAATTTTAACCTTTCACCGGAAGTTTATTGGTACGGGAAATCTCTAGCTGTGCATACACTCCATTATCAAATACAGCTTTGTGAGTAGGTGTAGCCCTGACCTGTTTGGGCTCCCATATGGAGGCTCCTGAGTTGTGGTGGAGGTGCTCGAGGGCCATGGGGTCCGTTTTGCAGTGGGGGTACACGAGTCGCTAGAGAGCCTCGCAATGAATGAGGCCCTGGATGTGGCAGGAGTCCTCTAGAGGACTGGAAAGAGAGCAACGGAGTGTCGAGCAGAGCGCCTGGACGAGCTGAGACCGGTGCAAGTACATAAGTGGATCCAGGACCAAGGAGAGGCTGAGGCTTGTCCAGACCATGAGGGGCAGCTGCCACTCGAGATGACTGGGCCAGAGAGGGTAAAAGACTAAGGGGGGCAGATGATCTGTGTGAAGGGGGCTTCAGATTTTGCATTGATAGCAATGGAGGGGGTTTCGTCTTGGGAAATGAGCCTGGAAAATACAAAGAACATTACAGGGAATAATCTCAAAAGATATTTACTGCATGAAATTATACAAATTAATGAATATAAATCCAGTGTGTATGTGTGCTTTATTTCTATACATTCATTCATTTTGCTTCAGCTTAGTCCCTTATTTATCAAAAGGTCACAGCGGAATGAACCGCCAAATATTCCAGCATATGTTTTACGCAGCGGATGCCCTTCCAGCTGCAACAGAGTACTGTGAAACACCCATACACTCTCACATTCACACACAGACAATCATACATTTCGGTCAATTTAGCTCATTCCTCTATAGCACGTCTTTGGACTGTGGGGAGAAAGAAAAAGAGAAAAAAAAAATTGCAGCACCCGGAGTAAATCCACATGAACATGGGTAGAATGTGCAAACTCCACACAGAAATGTAAACTGACCCAGCCGGGACTCAAACCAGCGACCTTCTTTATTTAAATTTTTTCATTAATGTACATATTCCAGGGGCCCAAAAACAAACCTGTCAGTCCCCTTTGATTGCCAGAGGAAACATCTCCTGAGCTTGAGGGTGGGTTTATCTGCTCTCTTGGTGCTGGTCCAGTACCAGCAGGCAGAAGAGGTGGAGGTTTTCCTAACCCTGCGGGCAGGCTGTTTATCAGAGGAGCAGCTTCCCTGTCAACCGCAGTTGAAGACGCTGAGAAAAAAAAAAAAAAAAAAAGTAGATATCATTTTTGTATACATCAGTGTTACTCAACCACGATCGCGGAGGTTCTGCAAATTTTTTTTGCACATTTGACCAAACACACCTGAATCCGATTATCAGCTCATTAGCAGAGAAAAACCGACCTGTAATGGGTGTGATAAAGGAGACATACAAAAAAATGCAGTGTTGGTAGGGCCTCCAGGAAATGTGGTTGAGAAACACTGGTTAAAATAAAATAAAAAATATTGTAAATATAATTTTTACAGTTTGCAAAAAAATTATGCAAACTGTAAACAAATACATTACGTTTACTATATAAATAAATAGTATTACAGTTGATTTGATGTATTAAATATAGAACATTACCAATACAATATATTTACTGCATTACATTATTTGATTTAATATAATTTCATTTCATTAAATCATCCACTATGTAAAACATATGCCAGAGTAATTGGAGGTTCATTTTGTTGTGGAAACCCCTGATAAATTAGGGACTAAAGGAAAATGAAAGAATGAATTTCATTAAATTATTTGCAGAAAAAAAATTATTTAAAAAGGTAACATTATCACATTAAAGTGACTAAATATCTTATATTTGTATTAACATTATAAAATATTCATTTAGATTTAATTTCATTATAATAAAAAATAAATAAATAAAATCTATTCATTAACTATACTGCTTGCGACACACCACTATATTAGCACTGTTAGCCATTGCTAGGGCCAGACAGAATCTGCTGACATTTTTGCCAATTTTGCATCAAATCTGCGAATTTATGTGAAATGATTTTGGGAGCATTGTAACTAAGAACTTAATATATTACATAAGAAATAATATCTTTTTAACTTTTAAAATGTTTACAATGCAAATACAATTATATCCACTTTTTTGATAAACAAAGCAAGTCTCTCATATACTATACCTACTAAAAGACATAGGTATAGGTTGACATACAAGTCAACGTTTAAAATGTGCTTTTAAAAGTTATTTAAAATGGTAGGCTACTGTTCTTAAAGTAAAAAGAAAACTGCTGTACTTAAATGTAAAAGTATTAACAAATAGTAACCTATTCATCAAAACCTGAAAATGTTGCTTGGACCTCATAAATATATAGTCAATATGTTATCATATTCATATATAAACCATTTTTGATAAATCTTTTAAACATGTAGCATGTACACATGACATTTGTATATCTTCGAAATCTAAACATTAACATATTTTAAATTAAACAATTTGAAAGTATTTAAATTAGATACCCATTTAGTAAATATACGTATGTGTGCAGTAAATATATATATTTACTGCAAGTTCTTTACAGTACGCGTGTCAGAAAAGTGACTGATTATATGCATAAATACATTGCTTGACCAATTCATATGTGATTTATTCATTTAGAATAAATGCAGAATTTCCGTGATTTGAGATCTTATCTTAAGCGGATTGGAGTTTGTGTTAACCGCATACCGAGACTAACTTTAATTAGGCTATAGTCTAGCTCCAAGCTTCAAGCAAGGCAAAGTTGCTTGAGTCTATGTTCTGTGTCCCATGACATTTAAATCACATCCAGATGAATTAGCCTAAATCTGAGGTAATAAATTAATTGAAAGCCATGCTGCTTTACAAAATAAATAGTTTTATAAAGCGAAAACATGCATTATTTTACACAACTACGAACACGCATTTAACACATGTGATAATTATTTTATCAATGATGCAGCATGGAAACATTGTTGCCTACTGCTGCTTAATATCACTGAAATTAATAAAAAAAAAAACTGAATAAATAAAAAAAATGTACACATTTACACAATAAATAGACTCAATTATGGGCTAAAAATCTGCGGATTTCTATGTGCACAGATTCCGTGTGGGCCTAGCAATTCCTTGGTTGATTAACAAATGTCAGCTGCCCTGTATCGGCTTCCAAATCTTGTACATATTGTAAGTATAATATGCATAGATGTTTTTCTTCAAACACGCATACATCTAACCGGAGCTCATTAAATGACATAATGCACAAAGAAACACAAAAAATGATGAATCCCTATGATAGGCGCGTAACTAGGCCAGCACACTTACCTTGCAGATGGTCCTGGCGGTTCTGGAGAAACACAGCCAGTGTGCTAAGCTCCTCCGGGTACAGGTGCAACCCTTCGGCCAGGAGGAAGAGCAGGTGGCGGGTGGTGAAGGGAACGGTGTGACGCTCCAGCTTGCCGCGCTCCAGGTAGTCCTCCGTCAGCTCAGCCGCCCGCGTCGCAGCCTCCGTGGGGTTCAGCGCTCGCTGCGGGCTGCTCTGGCGCCCATACTCCGTCAACACAAACTCCATGGCATGTTCTTTGGGCATGTTTCGATGAACTGCGGAGAGGCAGAGGAAGGGTCAGCCAGCGGAGGGAGAGGGTTACATATGGTGCTCAGTGTGAGGCGCTGCAGTCTAAGCAGTGTGTAGAAGAGTTTCACCTCATCAGCAACACATACTGCAGTCTGCCAACCGCTGCTTAACCCCATTACCACATCAACATTCAGAAGGCACTCAAAGATGCATTCATGAGCCCGCCTGCCAGTTGGGTATAGGGACACTTAAAGTAGAACTTAAAAGATTGCTTTTTAAGTGTGTGTGTGTGTGTGTGTGTGTGTGTGTGTGTGTGTGTGTGTGTTTTTAGACTCCCTGTGACAACAAATTTGACCGTGTTGTCGCCTTACATCACATGACTAAGATGCATTGAAACACATTGCATACACTACAGCCAATGGGTGACTAAGCACATAAGCTCTTTGCCAATGTTGTCATATCAATAGTTTGAATTAGTTATTAAATGTGGAAAATTGTAACTAGGAATGCATCGAAAACTATTAAAATATAAATATGTTTATTTGCATTACTTTAAATGGTAGAAAGCACAAAAGCCATGTGTAACAAGACTTTATTTGAAAGGAATTTTGATTACATGATTGCAAAACTGTAAATTGAGCACCGCACACTAACATTCTTCATTCCAGATGGCGTATGTCATTGTAAAAAAAAATACAAAAAATAAAAAAAAATTAAAAAAAAAAAAAAAAATATTGAAAATGTATCATATTAAATTATTAGCTACCTTTTTCTTTTTTTTTTTTTACTTTAAATTGTCATGAACTAAGTCCTTCACTAAACTGAACGGCGAATCAGAGTTCTCTCCTTCCACAGGAGGCACAATTCAACCGCTCAAAACAGTAAGGAACACACTACAAAAATTAAAGTGACTGGTGCTCAATGATGGTCAAATGTCAGTAGGTTTACAGCTTGATGTGTCAGGATATTTTGATATTCGTTATCTGAAGATGGAAATTTGTCAGAGATGTTTTAGGTGTTAGATCACTTGGGTCATTCCATCTTGTATTTAATATGCCTTTCATTTTGATGACATTTTTACAAATCAATTTTTAATTTTAGTCTCTCCACTGAGAATAACATGCATGAACCTGGACAACAAAACCAGTCTGATGTTGCATGAGTATATTTTTAGAAATAGCCAAAAATACATTGTATGCGTCCAAATTATAGTCATTTCATAATAAAAACCAGTAGGAATATTAAGAAAAGATTATTTTCATGAAGCCATTTTTTTATTTTCTAATGTAAATATAATAAAACAACATTTTTGGCTAGTAATATGCATAGCTTATTTGGTCAACTTTAAAAGGATTTTTTTCCCAGATTTTCAAATAGTTGCATGTCAGCCAAATTTCAATTTCCAAAAATTGACAATTATGACTGGTTTTGTGGTCCAGGGTTACATGCATGTTTGATGTTTTTTGTCAATTTTATTTCACAAGGTATGGTGTGTAAAATGTATTCCAGAGTACAATAGGTGTATACAAGAGAATTTACCAGCCTGGTGAGGTTTTATATATAAAAAAGAAAAAAAATTACTAAATAGAAATTATAATCATTTAATATACACTCACCGGCCACTTTATTTAGGTACACCTGTCCAACTGCTCCTTAATGCAATATCATAATCAGCCAATCACATGGCAACGACTCAATCCATTTGGGCATGTAAACATGGTCAAGACGATCTGCTGCAGTTCGAACCATATACATAATGGAGAAGAAAGGAGATTTAAGTGACTTTGAACGTGGCATGGTTGTTGGTGCCAGACGGGCTGGCCCGAGTATTTCAGAAACTGCTGATCTACTGGGATTCTCATCCACAACCATCTCTAGTATACAGAGAATCGTCCGAAAATGAAAAAATATACAGGGAGCGGAAGTTCTGTGGACGCAAATGTCATGTTGATGCCAGAGGTCAGAAGAGAATGGCCAGATTGGTTCAAGCTGATAGAAAGGCAACAGTAACTCAAATAAGCATCTCTGATCACACAACATGTTGAACCTTGAGGAAGCAGAAGACCACAGAGTGCCACTCCTGTCAGCTAAGAACAGCAAACTGAACCAACAATTCACACAGGCTCACCAAAATTGGACAATAGAAGAATGGAAAAATTGCCTGGTCTGATGAGTCTCGATGTCTGCTGCAACATTCTGATGGTCGGATCAGAATTTGGCGTCAACAACATGAAAGCATGAATCCATCCGGCCTTATCTCAACAGTTCAGGCCGGTGATGGTGGGGTGCTGGATATTTTCTTGGCACACTTTGGGCCTATTAGTACTAATTGAGCACAAAGTCAATGCCACAGCCTACCTGAGTATTGTTGCTGACCATGTCCATCCCTTTATGACCACAGTGCGAGTTCACTGTACTCAAATGGCCTCCACAGTCGCCTGGTCTAAATCCAACAGAGCACCTTTGGGATGTGGTGGAATGGGAGATGCGCATTATGGATGTGCAGTCGACAAATCTGCAGCAACTGCGTGATGCTATCATGTCAATATGGACCAAGATTTCTGAGGAATATTTACAGTACCTTGTTAAATCTGTGCCATGAAGAATTAAGGCAGTTCTGAAGGAAACCCAGAACTAGTAAGGTGTACATAATAAAATGGCCAGTGAGTGTATATTAACAGTGCTTTTCAAATTAAGTGGTGGGCATTAGTTTTAATTTGACATTTTTTCCTTAAAATGTGCACTATGTATGTTTTTCACAATTCTAAATCATAAAACTATAAAGTTTGCAGTTATTTAAAAAAAATAAATAAATAAATAAATAACACTAAAGTGATTTATTTTCCTTTGAAAATTTGCGTTCCGTGTCGGAATGTCTGTTTTGTTCTTTGTTACCCCGCCCACTTAGACTTGCTTTAATGTAGGCACAAATCAAAATGTGATCTACGCAAGACAGTGTCAGTCTCTAAAATGAGATGCAGATTCAGAGTTTACCGAGCAGCTTATAATGTATATTGCATATGGTTTTGAACTTGGACTACAATACTGTCAATCCTGCATACCGCACCTATATGAGGATTTAATCCATATTAGTATAACGCTGGGGGTCATCTCAACAATAGATTAGATGTTTTTTAAGTGTGTGTGTGTGTGTGTGTCTGTTTTTTTGCAACAGTGTTGGTAATAATAATAATAATGTTATTTTTTTTGAAGAATTAAAGAGCCAATATTTTGGTTACTCTATATGAAACAGTTAGGTGTATAATAAAATAAAAACGGCAAATGCTTTTCTAGTGTTTAAGTTTTCTTTTAAAGAAAGGCTTTTAGGTAAAACAACCAAGATAATCAAAGTAAATATTAAAATAAATTAAATAGATTTGAATTTAATAAAAATTCTTTAAGACTACTGGTAATCTTTAAAGACTAACACCAGACACAGATGAAGTGTCAAGCACAAGTGATTTACATGTTAAGTCAATGCAAAGACGCGATTAGACATCCTGCGGCACTATTCGTGAGAACGAGGCAGTGTGTATGACAAAAATCGAGAAATGGCATGATGTAAATTGAGCAATTTGAGTGTTTTGCACATTTGATGCACAAATGGAGTTGGAAAATCTGAACTTTAGCAGACATTCGCGATACATTAACCAATCAGGAGCTTGCTTTAGTATGGACATGATTATGACTTGACGTCTGTTGTTGGTGGCGTCCTAAGGGGAAACCCTGCTGCAGACATGGAAAACAGCTTATCAAACTGGGACCGGCTCAGTTAAAGGCACTGCTGAAAGTGGCCGTCATCCAGGTGGAGCTTTTCATCACGGTTTAATCAATCTTCCTAAAGCACATAAAGCACAGCTACTCTCTCAAAAATAAAATCTACGTTAGCCATTTAGCAATGAAACTGTAGTCATCAGGCAGATAGGTGTCCCGCCCATGACTCGAATCTGCATCTATTGTGAAGTAAATTTCACACAGGAATGAAGTGAGTAAACTCCATGTTCATGTGTCTAATTACGCTCAAATATCGTGATTTATTTGCACAAGCTGCATCTGGTAAGATTGCCCCATTATGCCGAATTCAGACTGCATGATTTTTAAAGTTTTTACACTGCATGACTATCTGGGGTTCCATTTAGTCACATATTTACGTTGCAAAATGGATCGGCGACAGGGGGTTTCACACTGCATGACTTTACAAAAGGAAGAATCATAGAGAACTTAGTCTATGAAACTGTCTAACAACCAAACACACACGAGAAGTGACATAGAAACAACTTGTAGAATGTATTTTCTTATTAGCTACGTAATGAGAAAGAATTCATTTAGTGGGGTAGAAAATGTGCTTATTTTGCTTACCTGGTTTTGAAGGGAATTAGCAATTTCTCCTCAACTTTTTTTTTTTCGACCCGGTTGAGATATTGCTCAGATCAGTGGTCCTCAACCTTTTTATCACCGCGACTGGTCAACGCTAGACAATTTGACCGCGTAACCGAGGTTGGGAGTGCGGGGAAAGGGGTTGGGGGAAAAGGGGCTGGTTGGGTTTGGGAAGGGGGCGGTGGTTCTTGGGGGGGGGGGGGGGTGTGTTCTCAGGTTGCTAGGCGACCATCAACCGTTTTTTTCAGAGGATGACAAGCTGACAAAACATTCCTGCAACTCTGAGACAAGTTTTATTTATGGAAAAAATTAAAAAGCTCTGCAGAGTTTGGGTGTTCCGTGTTTGTCTGGGATAACTAGTCTACCGAAAGGTGTATATTCCATGCAAGCTGAAGCTGATCGGTCAATTCTTGTCATGTGACTCCAGGTGTGCTCGCAGGATTTATTCAACTAGGTGCATCAGGAAGGCGCGAGCGTGTCACGTCGCTTGTGGCCACAAGCCGTGCACACCTCCATTGGAACGAACGAACTTGTGCGAACTCTAGAAAAGAAGCGATATGTGAACAGGCCCTAAAAGGCCACCGTCATTTGCGATCTTCATCAGTTGATCTTGCACAGACATGGTGGATTCACCTGATTTGTTGATAAAGGGGTTGTGGATCCAATCCTCTGCAGTTCGTGGGTTCTTCCCTGGGCTTTTTCCCTTTAGCAAAGAAACTTTCCAAAGACGTCTGTTTCTTACTCATTTTGCTGCTTGTGGCTTAAATTTGGGCGCTCAAGTGACGGAGATGCAAGCGAGAGAATACGGTAATTTTTCAAAATAAGATCGTTCAGACTCGGATAATAAATAAAATTGAAATATTTAATGATTTCTTGTGAGGCCCGGTACCAACTGATCCATGGACCGATACCAGTCCGTAGCCTGGTGTTTGACCTCCCGCTGGCCTGTAGGTACCCATACTAGTGGATGCTGCCCTTTCATTGGCTGTAGGTAATTGCCGATGTTATTTTCAATCAGAACAAATTTCACACGGCATGATTTTTTCACTGAAAGGTCCAGATATTTAGCATGCCAAATATCTCACGGGCGTTGACAACTCATCTGCAATTCTCTCAGATCGTGTCTTTGATAGTTCACACTGTGTGATTGTTACTCGTGTGAACGAGCACCGATTTATCTGTGGTTTCAGGCATTTGTGTGCGACTTCTAAAAACTCGTCTGAGTCAAAATCGGGCCTAAAATCATGCAGTCTGAACTCGGCATTAGAATATTAAATATTTCCCGAAAGTAAAAATAAAAATCTGTACGCATGTTTCTACCCAAAGACTCATTTGACCTCATTTGAGGTCATTTGTTTGGTGTCATCTCCAAGGAAGTTCTTCCACAGAATTAGAGTATTTTGCAATGTCTGCATTATTGGAGATAACACTGATGTTTCTGCAGTTTTTGGACCTTTTTTATTTGTTTTTGTAGTTTGTAGACTTTTTGTTTTGCAGTTTTTGACAGTTGAATTGTTTTGGCAGTGTATTTCCAGAATTGGCCATTTCTGTATTTTAGCGCAATCACAAAAGTAAATTATGTCAGTTAAGATTTAGTAAAAATGCCCACCACCAGTCAAATGTGTTTTACCGTAGTTCTCTTGTTCTCTATTTTTAACTGTAGTAACTGTAGAACATTTAAAGTGGTTTTAATGGAAAACAGCTTGTGGGAGTTGGGACTTACTTTTGAGGGACTCTGAAAATATGATTACTGTGCACGAGGAGAGTGTTACATTAGTCTGCTCGACGAGAATACAAAAGGGGGAACCGTCGGAGCGGACATCTTGGAGGGCCCGCGTCAGGCCTGATTCCGACTGCAGGTAAAGCATTTCCACGGTGAGGCCAAGTTCCTGCAAACACTGGCCTAATGATTTGGGGTATTCCCTTTGAAAGAAGAAGAAGAGATGTGGTTATTGCGCACCACGCTTCAGCTGAGGCTGTTGGGTGTGGCCTGGTTGATATATGCAGCAAATGTGTTAAGATTTAATGTGCCACACAAATAAATTAACCAACACAAATCTGTTCAGCATTTTAAAAGGGTGTTAAAATATTAAATGACAAAGTTGTCTTATGTAAATGATTTTGCACAAGGACTTAAATATCATCATTTTATACATTACATATAAAGTTGAAGTCAGAATTATTAGCCCTCCTAAATTGTTGTGACCTCCTAAATTATTAGTGACATTTGAAGGCTTACTAGGCAAGTTAGGATAATTAGGCAAGTTATTCTATAACAATAGATTGTTCTGTAGACAATCGGAAAAAAATATTGCTTAAGGAGCTAATAATATTGACCTTAAAATGTTTTTTT
>CAIGQZ010032545.1:11348000-11374611 GCA_903798205.1 Danio tinwini | reverse complement strand
AAAAAAAAAAATTCACAAGAGGGCAAATAATTAACTTCAACTGTTGAGGATTCTATTAATATGGCAAATATTGCCATCAACACAATAATAAACAGAATTATTAAGGGGATGGGACTGTTTGCATTGTTTGTCATTCATTGTTTATTAATTAAAACAATATGCATTACTGTTAATAAAGAAACATTATAAGAATATTTTAAAACCTATATGTTCAAAGCTGGACTTTCCATTTGGTTAACATTGATGTGAATAATTAGAAATTGTGTTATGTGCAATAACTCAATGTCTCAAAGAAGCTTTCTGAATTTTAATATACAATTCAAAGATTTGTGTACATATTTATCATAAATATGTGAAGGTTTTTGCAGGAGAGGTAAAATGTACAGGATAATCAGTCACGTGTATACTAAAATCAAAGTATTTTTGACCATGTGCATTCAACATTTTTGATAATATTTTAAAATAATTTTTCATTTTTATGAGCGAGATGTGGAACATAAAATTTAGAAAAAAAATAAATGAAAGTATTTCACACTTGACATCACTTGTCAACTCTGGGAAGAATATTCTATGCATTTTAGGCAAATGCAAATTCATATTATGCAAGATTTGTCTAACCGTGTGTTCAGCTTGAGATTAAAATACAGGATTTTAAATGATATATTACATGTATCAATATTGTTTTAGTGAGGCATTAAAATGTTAATATTTATGTTAGATTTAATGGATGAAAATTATTTACACAACTGTTGGAGGTACTTTATTTTACAGTGTCCTTGTTGCACATTACATACAAGTACTATAGTGATAACAGTATATAACGCATAATTACACTGAAACCTAAAACATACAGGAAGTTCTCGTAGCTAATTAACAAAACCTGGCATGCAAAATAGTAATTGCATAGTAATAAGGACACTTAAAATAAACAGTAACCAAACTTTTATTATCATGTATATTATATTGTTAAAAAATAATGTTTATGTTGGTGAATGCATCCTGTTTAGTGTTTGCTTTTTTAAGTTGGACCGTAATATTTGCAATTTGTGTTTAATTCATACATAAAGACTATTAGAGGTTGAAAGACTTTTCAGTGACATTTGATAAACAGTGTTTTTGAAAAATGGTGACAATTTTAAACGAGGGACTTGGGGTACTTTTTTTTTTTTTTTGAAGGAGTTTATAATTCCAATGAACATTTTGCAAATCGATCTGAGCACAAAGATAAACCTTAGTCTTGTTGAATATCATTCTAGTAACATTTAACAATTCACACAACAGAATTTTTCCAAAACCATACTGCAAAAAAATGCATTAAATGCGTCAGTTTTCTCAACCACGTTCCTGAAGGCACACCAACACTGCATGTTTTTACTGCATGTTCTCCTTTGTCACACCCATTACAGACCTTTCAGTCTCTGCTAATGAGCCGATGATCTGAATCAGGTGTTTAGCTACACACAGAAAATGTGTAGAGCTGGTGGTCCTCCAGTCACGTAGTTGAGAAACACTGCAATAAATTAACTTTTTTTTATGCAGTAAAAATGGTTTAAGTCAGTTTTTTTCATTTAAAGCATTAAACAAACTTACCATATTAAAAATACCTAACATAACATGATTCTACATATACTATATACTCACACATCCTGGTTATTCACTGACAGAACGACACAGTCTGCAGGGCGTCGAGCACTTTCTCCACACAACTGCTGGTAAAACCGCTCATATAATTCAGGATGCTGAGTTGATACATCATATTCTTCCCGTGAAGCACCTGATAAACCTGATATTGACATGTAATGATGATTCAAAAGAGATTCTCTTTTTTATAATAAAATTTAATTTATAAAAAAAACAAAACATACCTGTTATCTTATGTGATGAATGTTCATAGTCTACTATGCTAGAGTAGTTAATGGTTTCTTCTAAGCTCTGAAAACTGAAAATTACAGATAAGCATTTAGATTCATTTCAAATAATTTATTGTTTGCAAAGTATTATATGCTAAATTGGGAGGACACAGATTAGTGGCGTCAAAATTAATAGTTTTTTAGATGCACCACGATGCAGATGTGAACAATTCGATATCTGTTCATTAATAGATCGTCACTAGTTATTACATACTGACGTCATTTATCTCATATGCGCTATGTTGCGGTAGAATACTTTTCAAACGAGGCGAGGGCAACTTATTGAAATGCTCCATTTACTTAAAAAGCAGACAACTGTGCACAATTCACTGCATGCGAGTTTGCTGGACAATCTTTCACTGACGTACAGCAGAACCAGAAGGCACTATTTCACTGCTAGGAAAGTTTTCTCTCTCACTTTGGACCTTTGAACTGCTGGCATGTTTGCAAGGTAACGTTTCCTCTCCTCTATTACCATCAAAGCAATACTTGTGGATCCTGTCAGGAGTGTCTGTAGAGCGAGTTTTCTCCACAGCGTCTATCATTGATCAGCTGTGCAATGTGTGCTTTATTACACACATATAGACTATCCAAGTGACTCATCAGCGAACAGTCCTGACAGAGCCAACCATTTAGAGCCAATCGCAGACCTTTCTGTTGAGCGTGTGAACACAATGACCAATCGTAGGGATGCAAGAAATCGCTCGACAACGCTTTAAAAAGCAAGTGGAATAATATTTACATTAGTTTGTTTGGTATAAATGCTCATGTTGTCTTCTGTGATTGTATTTGAGTTTTGTTTGAAACATCCAAAAAGAGTGATTTCTAAATGAAAGAGTGTATTGAAATGGTATGATTGAAATTGAATCGTACGAGTGTATGCTGGTGAGAAAAAAATGAGGGAGAAGTACATGCACTAACGCACTATGCAAATGGGATAATCTCAGACGGCATATAAAATTAGGATAAATGAGTATGTATTACAAAGGTACAACAACCTTAATTTTCATATACGTTTACTATATGTTGTTTTTCTTAGTTAAATTTTCTTGGTGACAGATGGCTGAATATGTAACGTATCATATGTATGTGTAATGTGAAGTGTGTTCCTTGTTCTTGGCTGACACAATTTTAAAAAATATTTTTTTTTTCTGAGCAGGTAAAATTAAATTTAAAGAATTCTTGTATTGTGAAGAAAAATAATATAATTAGGAATGTAAAAGATTGTCAATGTCAGTGTTGCCAGACGTACGATAGTTATCGTATTTGTACGATAATTTCGACATCTGTACGATCAATAATGCAAAAAATCCTATAATGTACGATAATTTCAGAATTTGATGGCGTTTGAAATGAGTTTCATTGTACTCTTAGGGCTTCTATACTTATTGACAGCTGCATCTTGTGTCTACTGTCTGTGAGAGGAGAAGGTGGAGTTAAACACGTTTTCTATCCAATGACTGTAGTTTCTATCTTATCTTACGTTACATCTTCTCAGCCAATCAACGTGAAGAATGGCTCTCTCACGAGTTAACATTCCTGCTGCGCGCGGCCGTGCTTGAAAGTCAGTCGTTGTTTTCAGGTTGAGGTCAGTCGTTTAAGCAGTAAAGTTTTAAAAAGTAGTGCTGAAAAGGAAGGTAATAAGAACAGGGGAGTTTGCCCTTGATGTTCTCATTTTTCCCCACTCAAATGCATCATGCGAACGTGTTTTTCCAAAGTTAATCTCATCAAAACAAAGCCACGAGATCGGCTCATTACAGATCCTCTGAATGCGTGCATACCCTCTGACTAACCACGTGTGTTAAAAATTCGGGAGGTTGCACTGCTCTCAAGCCAAACAGCACTATGTTGAGCTCCATGTAGGCATCCAATTTGTACCGCAAAATGAATCCCTCAACATCTGGCAACACACGCAGGTATTTAATGACAGTGACTCGGAGGTGGAGTTTGAACCTTCCCACTATCGTACGCCTAAGTTTGTTTTTTCCTATTTTTTGCATATTGTGGTCAAAACGCTATTTGTCTAGATAATAGCTGTATACTATCCGTTTGACTAGTGTACGATAATTTTCCTCCAAATACAATAATTTTGAGGTTCTGGTACGATACCTTCACATTTCCAATCTGGCAACACTGGTCAATGTACCGAGATATCAAATTGAACCAAATCGATGACATGAGAATTGTAACCGAACCTTGCGACCAGTGTAGGTTCACACCCCTGACACAGATTTTCAAACATTCCATTTTGCAGATTTACAAGTAAAAAATGCACTTTGTTTAAATCTTTTTAAAGAATAAAATTGGAGTCACCTCTCAAGTTGCAGATGATCCTCAGTTCTCTCCTGCCTCACAGGATATGGCGGTCTCCGAAACGATTTGTGAGATTTTGGGCCACTGCATACAGTAAATTGAACATAATTATGACAAACAATACATTCAGAATGTAAAATGTGTGAAAAATAAATAAATAAAAAGTTTATTTACACATTGTAAATTGCTAGACATCAAATTGATTTTCTAAATGTGATTTCATTTAGACAGTAAGATATTTCGTTTATTCATTCACTCTATCTCTTGGGCTTAGTCCCATTATTTATCAGGGGTCACCATTGCGAAATGAACCGCCAACTTTTCCAGATTATGTTTACGCAGCGGATGCCCAATGCATTTTACTCAATTATGTAAAATGCATTGTTAACGTTAGATAACACAACAAGCGTCTCCCATTGTTTTGATGCTTGATATTGCTTTTTGTCCGTGTGTGCGCGTTTCATACCTTCCTCCACTGTGTTTTGGTGGTCGCCTGCCGCCAGCTTTTTTCCCCCACGACGACATTTCACTTCTTCTAGATAAATTTCAGTATATCAAACTCAAAGAGCTTTATCATTTATCACAGCTGTATCATTATAGCAAAACCACAGTAAACATAATACACAAATACTGCGCGGCACAAGATGGGAGTTGTGTTTATCAAGCTAATTCTGCATTAGCTCAACCCTAATTTCTTAAAAATTAACATATGCAGGGTCTATAGTTAAAATAAAGTCGAATTTTTAAAATATTTATCAAAACTTTTGCTATGAAAGCAAATCTGAAGCGAAATTTGCCTTACCTTTGCAGTGGTACGGCTATACTCCTGTAGCTTTAGTTTATCGCAATAAACTGATTGATTCGCTGATGCGTTATTTAATGTTCGACGAGATCAATACAAAGCAAGATTATTTTTAAGCAAAATGCGTGAATAAAAGTTGCTAATTCGTGTTACTCCTCAAGGATTCCACCAAAAGACCTGCTACATTCTGAATCCGATTTCCTTTCGACGAATAAGAGTATTTAAGGAAGCGCGTCGCGCCGCCTGTCGGACTGGCAGACCAACGACGACCACGCAGTCCACAAAATGTACTTGTGCTGCGTGAGGCTAAAAAATTAAGAAAATATGAATTGCTAAAATACTTTTTCACCTTTTATTCATTAATTTCCCTTTGACTTAGTCCCTTTAATCATCAGGGGACACCACCGCGGAATGTACCGCCAACTTATCCAGCATGTTTTACACAGAAGATGCCCTTCCAGCTGCAACCCAGTACTTTCTCACTTTATGACCTAAATGTACTCGTTAGCTTTACTATTTTAACAAAGACTAAAATATTTTAATTTATTTACACTATTAACTAAATTTCACATTCATAAACTTACTAATAAGAACCCTAATGTTATTGGGTGTTTTCTAACTGAAATGTGCTTATAATAACTAGAATCAGAGACACTTTAAATAAAATATCCCTGTGTTCTTTAAAAATTTGTGAACATTATAATGTATTTATTTAATTGCTATACATGAGGGATGTCCAAACTCAGTCCCGGAGAGCTGTTGTCCTGCAGATTTTAGCTCTAACTTGCCTGAACACACCTGCATGGATATTTCTAGAAAGCCTAGTAAGAGCTTGATTAGCTAGCCCAGGTGTGTCTGAAAGGGGTTAGACCTAACCTTTGCAGGACACCGGCCCTCCAGGACTGAGTTTTGGCTCCCCTGCTATACATGAACGATTTGTACGTTGTTTTTTTTGTTTGTTTTTTTTAATACTTACATCACCCTGGCACCTCTATTTTTATTGCTAATCATTATTTGTTGTTGCTCTTTAAATTAAGAAGTAAATAAAAAAGTGTTTCCTGCAGCATGTTGCATACAAACTGGGTACTGTGAATGATTGTTAAAAAGCTAATTGTGAATTCTACAATACCCTTTATTCATTTTGCCAAACAGCAACTCACAACTGAGACTGTAAATGTGATTTTTATATTCTGAAATAGCAACTTTAGGTCTCACAAACGTGACTTTAATGCCTTTATGGTAACATTGTAAAATAATGGTCCATAATGTACTTACATATTTACGAAAATAAACAAACAATTAATAATACATTTATTATGGTATTAATTCAGGGCAGTGGGCAGCACAATCGCCTCACAACAAGAAGACATCTGGTTCGAGCCCCAGGGTCAGTTGGCATTTCTGTGTGGAGTTCTGCATGTTTTCCTTGTGTTTGCATGGGTTTACTCCAGGTGCTCCGGTTTCGCCCACAAGTTCAGACATGCGCTATAAGTGAATTCAATAAGCAAAAAATTATCCATAGTGTATGTTTGTGATTGCGTATGTATGGGTGTTTGCCAGTGTTGGGTTGCAGCTGGAAGGGCATCCGCTGCATAAAACATATGCTGGATAAGTTGGCGGTTCATTCCGCTGTGGCGACCCCAGATTAATAAAGGGACTAAGCCAAAAAGAAAATGAATGAATGAATGGTATTAATTAATCTTTGTTAACTTTAATTATTGTTATTAAAGTTTAACATTAGTTTATTGTTAACTCTGTGCATTGTTGAAATATGATAGATGCTTCACAAGATTATTCGCTAATGTTAGTAAATGCATTAACTAACATTAACCATTGAACCATTATTGTAAAGTATTACCACCTTTATTTATGAGGATGTGCTGTATTACATTTTTAAGGTCGTAAATATATTAAATAACAATTTAAAGTCCATAGGCTACAAAATATAAGCTCTAATTGGTAATATTGTTAAGTTTAAATTAATTACTATAATTTTCAAGAACTCGTTTATTTACATGTGGGAGATTGTGATTAAATGAAGTTTCGCAAACTAAATGATGATTGATCGCAGCTTGTCTCTCAACCATTATTATTTAGTAAGCCAATCGAATTATTCCAAACTCACTATTATTAGCCCGTCAAGAATTACTCCCTTATCTTCGTTTTTTTGAAGTAATCCCCCGCCCCTCATCAACCCCATCTCCCTTTTTTCCTACTTTACAGGAGGAGCTCTCGAGAATTACCTGATCTCGTACCTCCTTACATGCTTATTGACCAGGGCTTAATTATCTCTGAGCTCAGGGTTCTCTCCTGGGACAGCATGCCAAACCTGCTATTATGATCAGGCAATATCTTCGAGTGACCTCTTGAAATAGTATTCTGGACAACACGCAAATCACTGTTGAAAAAGAGTAATTAATTCAGATAACAACATTTACCATATGCAACACATAAAACAGACATTTATTACAAACAACACAATTTAGAAAATGAAATTAATTCAATCACACTCTCTTATCTTTGGGAGCGCTGGAGATTTCAGTCTAATAACTGCTTTAGAAAGTTCACATTAAGCATCAGCAGCATTAGGACACTGATATGTGCATTAACCATTGCGGAAATATTCAGAAATTTCCCCTCATTTAAGAATCACCTTTAGAGTCAGATGGAATCAATATTCACTCTTCAATATTCAATCTAAACCTTCCAATTTGGCTTAACTTAATTCTAAATTAACTTTGCATCATATGTCAATATAAAAGACTATTTAAAAAAAGAAATCACTCTGTCTTGATTCACCAAGACATTTTGCAATCACATTGAGAACGTGGGGCAATCAACCCAGAACAGATTCAAGTACAATCAAGTCTGAGGGAGCAAAAATATTGGGTTTTCTGAGGCAGGCATGAGGAAACAAAGTGCTTAAGACACCGTTTCTGTTTCCTGTTGATATTTATATAGAAAAAAACTAAAGCAAAAAAAAAAAAGAGAGAGAGAGAGAGGGACATATATATATATATATATTAAACACATCTGAACAGAGACACACAGTAGTAGACCCTGACCAGAGCTCAAGGGGGAGAGACTCAAAGACAGAACAGCATGTAATGGATGCATTTGTTCCATATTTAAACTGTTCCTGGAAATGCAGATTAAAATTCCCAGGAGCCTTTAAACCTTCCAGCTTCTCAATAGCCCTCTAACCAGGGCCTTCTTGGAGTGCAATATTAGTTTTCGCTACCTGTCTATATTTTTTCCTCTGTTCTTCCCTCCAGTTTAAAGGAGGATCTACTCCATCCGTCAAAGGCCAGCGCTGCCGCGTCCAATCCTGAGACAGCATCATGGTTTCGATTGGTCAGGTCGATCTCTCGGACAGAAGGGACTGGACAGGATGGAAGCTTGATGGGTAAAATCCACATTTAGGGTTGATGGGCTGATGTCAGGACACGTGGGAAATGAGTCTGACTCGTGTCTTGATTTCTTGACGACACAGTGGGCATGTTTCCAGCTGTAAGGCACACTCCATACAAATCCCACTGAAGACGTGACACAAGAAAACAGATACATCACTAAGAACTAATACAGTAAATAGTCAACATATTATGCACACAGATTAGTGATATATTCTCCCAGAATCTATTATCATTTAAACTAAAGATCAAGTAGGTGGCGGGGCTTCTTTTTGTGCATCATTTCCTTGTAGCAAACTAAAACTAAACAAGATGTCCTCGCTGCAGTCTATAGCATGATGTACTGGACCAGGTCTAATTCGTAGTGGACATTGTAACGCCCACTAAGATAACGCCCATGCTACTGTGATGGTTGGGTTTAGGGTTGGGGGAGATGTATTATTAAGCTCAAAAACATAACTTATTTATCCCAGTTTGACTTTGTTTACCAATGACTTCCGTATCAGATCAGGGTGCACATTTACTATGAGCAGTACAACGCATTGCTATTAGTGTCAGCAGCACAACATGCAAAAATTGTATTGCCAGTGGCAAATGCCCATCCTGATCTGAAACGGCAGACATAGACAAACAATGTTGTTTTTACAGGTTTTTTGGTGCACAAACCTGTTCTTGGAGATTCAAATGATTGCAGTTGAACCATTGAAGCCACATGGAATGTTTGACAATGTTTTTATCTACTTTTCTGGAATTTAAACACCTTAAGACCATGACTGTCTGTGGAGGATGAGGGAGCTCCCAGATTTCATGTAAAACAACTTTGTTCATGTTCCAAAAATGATCAAAGATCTTACGGGATTAGAATGACATGAGGGCGAGTAGTTAATAACAGAATTGTAATTTATGGGTGAATTAATCCTGCAACACTCTACTGAAGAAAAAAGTAAGATACATATTGCACAGCTTTGCAAATAGGGGTCGATCACACTGAATGCACTTTTTCATTCTGGGAACGGGGAGGCGCACCACACAGCCTTTTTTGTTGACAAGATAAAAAATAAAAAAAAAAGTACAGTGTGCTTATGTTGCTAGGCAACTACTTAATCAGCTGTGTATTGTGCGCGAGCGTTGCTGCTGATATTGTTATAAAAGTAATATTTAATAATATTATGATATTCAAGATTTGTGAAGTCATACAGCTCCAGGTAACTTGAAATAGTGACTACAAGTGTCTCCTCCATCTTTAAAAGTCTCTGTAGTTGTCTTGGTAACAAACACTGCTGTTACCTCAATGAAAAGCTCACCTTTGCTTTCATTTGATGAGGATGAAAAAGACTGACATAGCTGACACTGACTTAGCCTGTTTTTTCCATCTGAGTTGACTTTATTTCAACTCTAGGCACACATCGCACAACGGCAAAAATGTGCAGCAGTAGCAGCAGTTTAACAGTAAGAGAAGCACTCTCGCTCAGCAGTGGAGACTGCTTTAGTTATATTGTTTTGTGTTATTTTTAGTAGGTTGGGATGCAGTGACACGCAGTCAAATATTTTGCCAAACAGATCCACAACTTCTGACCCTTATAAATTATCCTAAACGTCTTCATGCTGCACGTATTCTGAGGTTTGCTGAAGGCGGCCGCTCTCGTGCAGTGAGGGGTTTTGCGTCTTTAATAAACTACAACAGTTCGCGTTCATTGAAAAGTAAGAATGATTACTGAACCCATATTAAAAGTGATGTTGTAACTTCAGTTTCGGGCTCAGGCACGCATTGCACTCCCACTACAAGTGTACCGCGACAAAGCCCAACCGAAACAGGGACAGCCAACTGAACCACGCCCAATTTAGAGCACTCACACTTGTCAAACGAATCGGGAAACACACATGGGCATGCTTTGGATAGCATAGTGTGAGTGCACCGTAAGATTCTTAACAGGCTTAATGCAGGGATATGGGATAAAAAGGCTGAATAAGTTCCAAATGTCCCAATTTCCCAAACAACAGTTGTTCTTTTCTACTCCAACTCAACCAGGCTCATTTCCCTATAAAGCCAGTTGTGTAAACACTGATTCTAGAAGTTGATCTTTGTACCTGTGCGAGCAGGGTCTCAGTTCAGTGTCCGCCATTTGGTCGCAGCAGAGGGTGCAGCAGTTATCTCTGATGCTAACCTGCTTGAGCAATGCTAGGCGTCTGTGTCTGAAACAAAAGAGAGGAAGAGCAATTTTAGATGCTCACTGTATGAGTCACCAACTTAACATAATAACCAGTGCATTATTCACATCTAAAACAGCCATTGATACTTCACCCTGTGTACAGCAATCTAATAAATGGTGCAAACCTGGGCAGAATGATTTTCTCGTCTGATGCGAGCGAGGCAAACTCATTAAAGGTGTTGAATTTGATGGAGGGGGGATGGCGGAAGGGCTTGGCTCCGAAGTTGAACTCACACTGTTGATAGGACATAAAACTGGCAGCAGCAAAGAAGCCAGACCTGAAACAAAAAAAACAAGTGTTCAAAAAGCTCCATCATGCTCTTTTTAAGGTTAAGGTAGTGATCTTCTCTTACGTAGCAGAGAAGAACACCTGCTTCTCAGGAGGCAGCTGGTGTCCGTTAAGGTAGAAAATCATCTGCTTCTTACTGAGGTCCAGCAGGAAGCCTATGGCATCACCTAGAAAGCCGTAGACAATTGTAAATGTAGGCAATCTTCACATGCAGATGTCGGGGGCTCAACAGGATGCTCTACAAACCTTCTTTCCAGCAGGGGTGGGAGTGAGGTTTGCTGCGAGCGTTGTACCAGATCAGCTGCCTGCAGCCGTCATACGCACATGAGTACTCATCATCTCCAATCCCATAACCCTCCTGTACCAACACAGAGATGTGACTTATTACTACAGAACAATTATTTTGTTTTTAGAATACATAAGTGTATATAACAGGTTATTAAAAATAAGCCAAAATACCCTCACAATTTTACTATGTTATTAGTTACTAAATCTATTGTTAATTTCAGCACATTGTATATAGCTTGATTGTTTATTGCCAATAATACTATCAGCAGCTTATGGTCATTTCATGACAAGATTAATTGATACATTATTTGACAAAAGTCTTGTTGCCTATCCAAGTTTTAGCAACAACAAACAATAACTTCTATTTGATCATTTGGTATCAGATGAGGCTTATATGAAAGTCAAAGGCCTGAAGGTTAGGCTTATTTTAGCTAAATATAATATGATCAGCGGCGACGCAGTGGCACAGTAGGTAGTGCTGTCGCCTCACAGCAAGAAGGTTGCTGGTTCGAGCCTCGGCTGGGTAAGTTGTCGTTTCTGTGGACTTTGCATGTTCTCCCTGCGTTCGCGTGGGTTTCCTCCGGGTGCTCCGGTTACCTAAATTGGGTAGGCCAAATTGTATGTTGTGTATGAGTGTGAATGATGTTCATGGATGTTTCGCAGAGATGGGTTGTGGCTGGAAGGGCATCCGCTGTGTAAAACAAATGCTGGATAAGTTGGCGGTTCATTCTGCTGTGGCGACCCCAGACTAATAAAGGGACTAAGCCGAAAAGAAAATGAATGAATAATATGATCATGCCTTGATATTTAATTATCTAATTAGGACAGTAAAGTCTTACTTAGCTTAGACAGAAGCCTTGTCACTTAACAGAAATAATGTACAGTATAGAATGTAAAGTCATGGTGCAGTGGAAAAAGAATTAATATTGTGTATGTCTTCCATGAGCTTGGAGGACTGCATCCATACATCTCTGCAATGACTTAAATAACTTATTATAAAGTCATCTGGAATGACAAAGAAAGCGTTCTTGCAGGACTCTCAGAGCTCATCAAGATTCTTAAGATTCATCTTCAATGCCTCCTCCATCTTACCCCAGACATGCTAAATAATGTTCAAGTCTGGTGACTGGGCTGGCCAATCGTGGAGCACCATGACCTTTTTTGCTTCAGGAACTTTGATGTGGAGGCTTAAGTATGAGAAGCAGCGCTATCCTGCTAAAGAATTTGCCCTCTCCTGTGGTTTTTAATGTAATGGGCAGCACAAATGTCTTGTAACCTCAGGCTGTTGATGTTGCCATCCATTCCGCAGATCTCCTGTACACCCCCATATTAAATGTAACCTCAACCATAATTTTTCCTTTACCAAACTTGACTGATTTCTCTCAGAATCTTGGGTTCACGTAGGTTCCAGTAGGTCTTCTGCAGTATTTGTGAGGATTGGGATGCAGCTTAACAGATTATTCATTCATTTTCTTGTCAGCTTAGTCCCTTTATAAATCCGGGGTCGCCACAGCGGAATGAACCGCCAACTCATCCAGCACGATTTTACGCAGCGGATGCCCTTCCAGCCGCAACCCATCTCTGGGAAACATCCACACACTCATTCACACTCATACACTATGGACAATTTAGCTTACCCAATGTACCTGTACCGCATGTCTTTGGACTGTGCGGGAAACCGGAGCACCCGGAGGAAACCCACGTGAACGCAGGGAGAACATGCAAACTCCACACAGAGACGCCAACTGACCCTTCAACAGATTATTCATCTAAAAAAATATACCTTCTGCCACTTTACCAAATGATCAACTAGAAGTCAGGTTATTATTTGTTGCTCTTACAACTGGGATTGACGACAAGACTTTTGTCAGGTGGTAAAAGTCATACTGACCCCACATTTCTGAAAATTGCATTTCAAAACAAAATCTATTGTCATTTTCACCCCACTATAAATAGTTTGATTGCTTATTGCCAATAATGTCAATCTTATGGCTGCTTCATGGCAAGATCCATTGTATATACATTAAGTGTTCATATAAATATTTGTGGTTTTGATAAGAATATTAAAACATGAAGCTATGGGAGAAATCACAAATAAGCATAACCAAAACACACATGGTTGAGAAACTTGCTGTCCTTGGTCGCCCAGCCAATTTGCATGACGCCAGAGGTGATAACCGTGACCTCATAGTACCAAACCCCCGAATCCACACAGAACGTGCAGCGGACGCTCTCAAATGATGATGCGTCACAACGAGCCTAAAGACAAAGACGACATTGATCTCATTAAAAGACATTATATTATGGATATAAACAGCTACTTATCCACAATATGTGAACATGGGGGTTCTGATTGATATGTGAACCATTCAGTAGTTTAATAAAAGAAATGTTGTTTGTTTATGATATACCCGAAATAAAAGCGATATCATTCCTAGTTTAAACAGAATCCTATCTTCCACAGAATCAATACTTAAGAACATTCCTGATGCCCTGTGTACACATTTGATTTATTTTATTTTCGTTTTGAAAGATCTGTCTTTTATCTGTCATTAAGTGAACATTTTCAATTCTTAACACACCATGCATTACCTAAATATAGAATTTTTCCCCATAATTACAATATTAGTTTGTCTCTCACCTCCAGTCCAGTAGGAGAGATCTTGAGATATTCGCTGACGTCATTACTGTTCAGCATGGCGTTGATGTTGCTTAAGTTGACCTTCTCATAGGTAAACTGGCGCCCCTCTTTAATGACTTCGAGCCAAAGAGTGAACAAAGATTACATCAGTCAAACATGCCACAAGACTTTAATCTACAATATATCTATAAAACACAAACAATTATTATAAAAAAAAATTAACTTACAAAGAAACTAAAATGTATAACAAAAAGAACTTCAGATGTGGTGAAACTTTTTTTTTTTCTTCGAATCAACAGCACCTACAAAAATACCAAAAGCCCTGATTATCAATCATAAATGTACTTACAGAGGTTATCAAGACTCCACTGAGCGCAGAAGCCCACTTGACGCTTCAGGTAGTCTAAATTATCTGCCCAGGATTCCAGAACAGACAAACGGTCACTGATACACGACTCTGACACTGTTAACTTGTTCTCACCTGAAACAAATAATGAATCATATTAAAAGTACCATTATTAGAAAAATTCCTGATTAAAATCTTGAACTGACTTCAGTTAGACTTACTGGTTTGTGAGAACTTCTCTAAAGCAATAAGAGCAAACAGCATAACAGTGGGGTGGGCTTCAGAACTCTGGGGGAAACAAAAACAACTGAATTAAACATTTGAAAAATTCACTCACGGAATCACACCAATAAATTGTATAGATGTCGCATCCTATATAGACCTATATTTTAGCTGCTGTGTTGAAAATGCAGCGATTGCTCACGCACCCACGCATCATTTATCCCCTCATGTGTTGTAGCGCTACTAGGTGAGTGAAAACCCATAAACAAACATGATTGGTTCATGAGATCGGCCAGATTGGCGAGTACTGATCAAGTCATAAAATGTGATTATCAGCCGATACCGAGCATCCTTAACAACTACACCTCACTGAATATGTACACATAGACCACCTATATTATATATAACTACAGGTGAATTGTGTTTAAATATAATAACTTTAACTGATAAAGTTCTTATAGTAATTAAAGTTATTAGTAACTAATTAAGTTATAGTAAATAAGTTACTTATCTGTTTTTTGAATAATACAACCAGCACCTTTTGTAAAACTGCTTTAAACAATAATTATTATGAAAAGCGTTATACAAATAAACTTGCACTAAATTGATTTAAATTTAATCTATTTCCTATTTTTCATTGAACTGACAAAGCAGATAGGTCGAATGAACGTTACATTTATAATGCAAATGTAATTCATTTAAAAAGAACTATCCTGTTAGCCAAAGTCTGTAATAAAACAGTTTATGCTCTCACCAAACTCTCAAGCAAGTACTCCAGAGTTCCAGGGCTGAGGAGTGCAATGCTCGCTGGACCTGTAGACAGAAGAGTAAAAAGATGAAGTACACCAGTATTAAACAAATGATTCCTATGGGCAACGTGTTTGACCTTAAAACAGAGGCATGGATCTTCAAACTGAAAGAACTGGACAGTGTGTGTGTGTGTGTGTGTGTGTGTGTGTGTGTGTGTGTGTGTGTGTTGCAGCCTCAGCAAAGCTGTCAAATCACAGGTCTCTTAGGGAGCCTACAGCAAGCCCAGGCATGACAGCTCTTTACAGACTGCAAACTCAGCTCTTTAGCATCAGAGAAACAAGCTAGTGCAAAGATGATGTAAAACGAGATGCAACAGATCTCAGCTTCATTTCAAAGAATCCGAAATCCTGGTGTTTTATATAAAATTCTTGTAAAATAAAAGGACGTAATTACTTCTGCGAAGTCATGCTGTCTTGCTAAATATTTTTTTATTAACTTTTTAGCACCGTGCCAGCATCAAGTCTATCTTCATGGCAAACTTTGAATAAAATGACTAAAGGTAAAAGACATTTTAAATGAACTATACTATTAGAAATAAATTTGTTAAACACAGTAAAGTGATGAAAGGGAGGAATAAAATAAATAGTTATCTGTAAGTCTACCTAGAATTGAAATTAAGAAATAACTTAACCTTCTTATACTATTATTTATTTCATGTAACTTATATTCATCCCATTTAAACTGCTACAGGTCATTAATATTACAGTTTTTTATATAAATAGAGTCTGACACAGTGAAATATTCAGGTTGCATGCCTATTTTGCAGTGATATTTGCAGTTGTTTGCTAAAATAAGCACAAAACATGGGAATAACCTAGTTGTCTTCCATTAACGTGATTTATGGGGACAAGCCTTGTGTACCTTGTAATTCAAAAAACTTTAAATTAACTGGGTCTTTTGACATTAAAATGTGCCACAGGTATCCTGTAAGGATTGGGTTTAGGGATAGAGGTTTGGTAAAGTCATTTAATAAATGTTTTTACATTATAAAATACCATACACCAGTAGAAAATCTTTGTAAACCATATAAAAAAAACAAGTGTGTGTGTGTCTCTCACCAGCCAGTTTCTCAGCCAGACAGCCCAGGACTGCTGTGGTGTTACGGTGTTTAGCTGGTATGAGGGCATCCTGACGTGCCACAGCAGCACTCAGATTCAACATGTCCGACAACTTTTGCAGAGCATCCTGACAATACAATCAATCTTGAATTTGAAAATTGCTCAGGTAATAATGCGCTGAACACACAGCTATAATAATACAAGTAGTGGGGCAGCACAATATATAGTTTCAGCATCGTTACCGCAATGTGGGCATTCGCAATAGTCACATCACAAAGATATGCAATGTCTAGTCTGAATTATTGTTGACCAGGATCCACATAATTGTATTTAATCACTGTATTTATATGGAATTTATATGATTTATGCAACAACAAAAAAATCTTACTTTGAATTTTTGTCTAGTTTCTAGTCCAAATATCTACAAGTTAAAGTGAAAACAAGATTATTTCACTTTTTTATTTCACTGGCAGATAATTTCCTTAAAACAAGCAAAAAATAATAAAAATCTTAATTTTTACCTATTTCTTTTGATGGTAAAAACTAAATATTTTTACTTGGTCTGAGAATTTTTTTGATATTTGGACTAGAAACAAGACAAAGTAAGAAAAGCATTTTTTTTTGCATTGTGATTATACAATTTCTGTGCCTGAATACTGTTAGACTCCCCAGAAAACCATCAATTAGTGCCTTGTCTTGTGAAACTGTATTCATATTACAATATTTAAATCACAGGAAAAAAAAGATCACAATAGGTAGTTTACTGATATGAGCACATTTACACTAACATCACTAAATGTCTCACATACTCACCGAGGCTCCATTTATTGGAGCAAAAATATTGTAAATATCCTTATGAAATAATTGTAATATGCTGATAAGAAATTTATTTTATCAATTAATTAATATATTATAATTATTATTAAATAATTAATATTTATTAATATTTCTTATCAACAATGCACTGCTGTTGTGCTTCATCTATTTTGTAAAAACACACAAAATTAAATTTCTTCAGAATTCTTTGATTAACAAAACAAATTACATTTCTTTAGTTTTTTGTTTAATTTAATGCATTACAGAATTTAATACTTTTTAAAATTCCTAAATTTTTAATGCTAGTGTACTGTATATGCTGGCCACAGTGTTTAACATCAACATTTAACCAAAATATACTTTTCTAAATGATACTATACTAAAATATGTTTTATTATTTTGTGTATTAGAAAATTTAAAGACCAAACCAAAAGATATCAAAGCACTCTCTGCAACTAAAGCATAACCAGAATCTATTCATTTTCATTTTAGTTCCAGCACAAAAGTAAATTTTCTACTGGTACCATTTTAGGTAGTAAGAAAAATTATTTAGGTTAGGTATATTCATCAACAAACATATAATACTAGGAAAATTGTGGTGGCAATATTTTTAAAGAGCTTGTAAAAATAGAGCTGCATTACTGTGCATTAGCAAAAACAGAGTTGGGAAATGAATATCGCAGTCAATGTTGCGAGGTAATGTAGATGTGAACTCACTTTGGTTGGCAAAGGGCATTCATCCAGCAGCAGTGTTATTACGGCTGGTCCTAGAGGGTCATCTAGAGGAATTACTCTAATTAAAGACTGCACAACTTCCAACCAGCCATCATCTACAGCGTGAAAAACAGAAAGACACAAACAGACATTCAATCCATAGGAAATGTTTTATGTATGCGTATTAGAACCATGCATTTAAATAACATAAAAAAATACTGAAAGGGTTTTCCAAAGGCGATTATGAATGACAATTACTGAAAATGCAAATAAATCAACTCAAAGGTCATCTGTACAACACTTATATGCACTCCAGGATGTGCTGAACTCAATATTAAAGCCCATAGTAGCGTTTCCACCTGTTTACTCCTGCACGAAAGCTCTTAGCAGCCAACTGACGCCACCGAGTCTCAAACCACAACATGCAGGCTCAGCTCGGAGCAACAGATGTACATATAAATAAAATCAAGAGTCACAGAGGCTTTGGCAATGGCACAAGAAGAGAGTCAGGCTGGCGACCAACACATGACCTTGCTAAATTTTGACCGCTGATTAGTCTGGTCCACATACAGACTCAAACCACTCCTTAACAATACAATACCACACTCATGTTTGCTGCAGGTATCATTTAGGAGCAAATAAAAGGAGTCATATTTTATGCAAAATGGAAAATGCACTGCCCCTTGTAAACATGCAAAAGCAGTGTAGCTAATATACACTCAGTGTTTCAGTGTTTGGTTTGCAGTCATGAGGAGGTTCTGAGGGACTTTAAAGTCTGCAGCAGACTCTCTAACATCAGCCACTGCAAAAGAACGAAGTGATGGCATGACAATGGCAGCACAGGACACGAGCCAAACTTCAAAAGCAGCCATCACTAATACCCACAGAGCTTATACAGCTTCCGCTGTTAGATTAACATCCTAATAACTTAATCAGTAGCTAGGGGGTCACAACAAGCTGCACTTGTTCCCCTGATGGAAAAAAAGCAGCTTGGAACCAGGGAGTCGATGTTTGGCTGGTTCCCTTTGACTATTAGCTACGTGGTTTCTCTAGCGACAGTCTTCTCATTTGGACTAAACAAATCTTAAACAATCTATTTGTGTGTTATATATTAGTAGATGGAGAAGAATATTTAATGTTACAGCTCAGGTACTCGTCTAGAATAAGGAGAAAGTAATAAAGGTGAAGAGTTTAATGTGCACATTATCTGTGCTGTCATTTACCTGTGGTTAGCGATTATATTGTATTTAAATCTAAAGATGTGATGATATTTAATCATTTGATATATATGGTGATAATAAATGTGTGACATTGTTATTTTGGGCACTTACCATAAATATTTTTTTATTATTTAAACGATTATAGTGTCTTTTAGGAATATTCAGACTGTTGTATTGGTAGTGGTTGTTCATCACAGCACCAAATGCTTGATCTATTATGTTGTTTATTTTCAAACATTAACATTTTCACATGTTAATCTGGCCTACGACAAGCTAAGATATTGATTGAAAATATTCTTTTTATACAGAATATTCTTTTTTAATTGTTTGCTAACACTGTGCAATAAGACTCCCTTTGTTAACATTAGTCAATTTAACTAAACTCATGATGAAAACTACAAAGCATTTATTAATCTTAGGTTGTTAATGTCTTAGACAACCCCTAATAACTCGTTAAAATCAAAAGTCATAATTGTTTTATTAAATGCAGTTAACAACTAATAAACTAATAATAATAATAAATAAAGTAACTGCAATAATAGTGGTTAATTCCCCATTGTTGATTTTAATGCATTAACTGATGTTAACAAACGAGACCTTATTGTAACCTATTGTTTTAACACACAAATAAATTGTAGATGTATTGACATTATACCTAGTAAAGTGACCATTTTTGCAGCTTAGCTCAATATTGTAATAATACTGTATATCGTGATTAAATCTAGAGCAACTAATTTCCACAAGAAAAACTTGATACCATCATAAGTCTATTTACAGCCCAAGTGATGAAAAATGTAGTGCCTATAAAACAAAGATGGCACCAGACAGTTAGTTTCAAGCATGTACATTAAATGACCCTGTAGAGTCTATTTACAGTACTTGGCCCCTCCACAGTAGAAATCACACCCATTTTCTGTTAATGAAGTTGGGCACGCACTCCGATCAGGAAATCATTTTAACAAATTAGTTTGTGGTACATTATGAGATCGAATAGTTTTTCAATATTTGTATGTATGCACAAACTTTTTACTGATGTTAGCAAAGAGTCTGTGAGGATGAACATGGGTTTTATAAATGCAAGCTAATGTGTGCATGCATGATCATTTCATACTTTAGATACAAGCAAAAGGTGATGTAGGAGTTTGTACAGGTATGCATGCGATCTAATTTCATAGATGGAAGTGTTTCTATAGATGCATGAAGAGTTTGTCATCAGTCCACATTATTATGAAAGTTTTAATATGCCTTTTAACATTTAGTAATATAAACTATTCTATATACAACATACATGCATGTTACATGTATGTGCAAGGAAACTTTGATTTAAACCGTACATGTCACCTCAAAGTCACTAATTTTATCATCATAAGAGAAGTGCAAATATAATGCAAGTGAAGATTAAATTGAAAAGCTTCAGTAAACATAAAGAGGGCTTTTGTACAACTGGTTTGTTAGAATTAATGTGTTGTATAGACAATAAATATCTTAAGATTGACACGACAAACCAGTTACAGCAGACAAATAAAAGAATAGGCTTGCAACAACACCACTATGATCATTTACTAAACCTCATGTTTTTCCAAACCTGAGTGACTTCCCACAGTACTTTCTTCTGTGCAACAATTATATACATGTTGAACAATGTTGAGTACTTAAAGAAACAGTTCACCCACAATTAAAAATATTTACTCATTATTTACCAATCTTGTGGTTCAAAAGCAGGGGTGTCCAAACTCGGTCCTGGAGGGCCGGTGTCCTGGAGAGTTTAGCTCTAACCATAATCAAACACACCTGAACCAGCTACTCAAGCTCTTAGGTATACAAAAACCTCCTGGCAGGTGTGTTGAAGCAAGTTGGGAGCTAAACTCTCCAGGACACCGGCCCTCGAGGACCAAGCTTGGACACCCCTGTTCTAAAGCTTTATGAGTTTCTTTATTATGTTAAACATTAATATAAATATTTTTTAAAAGTTGAAAACCTGTAACTACTAACTTCCATAGTAGGAAAAACAAACTCTTTGGTCAATGGTTATAGGTTTCCAGCTCTCTTCAAAATATTTTTTCTTTTCAACTGAAAAAAGAAAGTCAAACAGGTTTGTAACAAGTAAAGGGTGAGTAAATAATCACTGTAAAAAATATTCTGCTATATTTACTTACCCACGTTCAAAATATTCATGCATTTTTGTTTTTGTTTTTTTTTCTAACGAAAAAAGAGATTCTGAAGTAGGCTTGTAACCAAACAGTTTTAACAGCTTGACCTCCACTGTATATTTTTATAGTCCGTTCAATGGAAGTTAGGAGATCACTGTAAAAAATGCTGAGTTCCACACAATTGATTTGTGTTGGAACAACATGAACATATTAAGTTCACTTATTAGTTTGTACAAATGTATGTGGATTGAACATAAAACAATTAGGTTCTCCCCAAAAAACTCAAAAACTGAGTTGTTTCGGCTCAATTTATACAGATAGTTCCATTTAGGGTAAAGTGTCTGTTTCTGTACTGTATGTTCCTCTTGACTTCCATTTAAATGAATAAAAATATACACCAGAGGTCAAGCTGTCAAAACAGATTGGTTACCAGCCTACTTCAGAATCTCTTCTTTCGTTAGAAGGAACAAAACTGCATGAATATTTTGAACAACGTGAATAAATACAACAGAATATTCCATTATGGGTAGGTGTACTTTTCCTTTAAAGATTCCCTATTGTTGACAACAGCCAGTTTATAGGTGCTTCTCATTACAAGAGCTGAGTTTACAGAAAACCAGAAAATGTTTACTGCAAACTATTTTACAGCCTGTATGTAAAAGAACACAACACATGCAGTTTGTAAATCTATTAATTTTAATAAGTAAAAAAAGTCTTTGCTACTAGATGCAAATCATCACCTGATTTCCATTTCCTATCTCCTTTATTTACATGTATATGAATGAAAGTAGGGCTGGGCAGTATGATATTATAGATCATAATCAAGATGTCAATTGCAATAGATTTTTTTTTCTGCGTAAACCACAACATGTAAAAACATGGGTGTGGATAACTTGTGTATAACTGAAGTGAAACGCTGACTGAAGCACTAAAAGTAAGATCAGGTCAGCAATCAAAGGCAAACTTTTGAGAAATGATTTAGATTAAATGTGTTTGATTACCAACCTGAAACTGTGAATTTAGTACAGAATAAGTCAGTGTTAATATCCCTCCATAAGCTAAACAGTAGTGCTATAGCCTCTGCCGACTAATAGTCTCCCTAGGGTCGTAATAACCACTTGGTAACATGACATAAGACTAGGAAAATGAAAGTAAAGCACAAATAACAAAATGTTATATATAAAACGCTTAGTCTTGTCTGATATATTGGTAACAATATGTGAAAAATAGATCAACTTATTCAGGGTTGCTGCAGGTTTCTCCAAGAAAATTTAGACATTTAAGACTAATATGAATGAAATTTTTGACTCTCAAAGGGTTAAACACGAAGGAATTTTTTTAAATGGCCCAGATGGAAAAAAAACTTTTATTTGCCCCATCAAAAAAATATTGTTTAATACATTTAATAGGGGTGTGACAAGATCACACTGGACGAGATCTAGTGAGATTAAATTGCTAAGAGATTTCTCATCAAGGTGAAAAGTTGTCTTGTGAGTGGTGATGTTATGATGGAGCATGAGGTTAAAATTAGCATTGAAGATTGGGGCAGAATTGGATTTGAACTGCAAATCAAGTGCTTTACACACACCTGGCAACCCAGGCTGGCTTCAAAGTTGCACATGTCACTTGGTTGCTTGAGCAAGTGTGACGTAACTGCTTTTTTTTTTTCTCTCTGGAGTTTAGCAGCTGCCGCGTCCAACATACTGTAGGCTACAAATGCAGGCACACACATTATGGGTCATAACCATGCAATGGAATAGCACTTTAGATATATTTAAAGTCATAATCGTCGTAAACACAATTGGAATTAAGACACGTGGATTATTCCTATTTTAGTCGCATTATTGAAGTGCAGTACAGACATGTAAACACCTTAAACTATTACCGTCATGCAGGACGTTTAGCCGCATTTTACAATAGGATAAGCCATACACACACAGCTGTTTGACACTCTGCACGTTTTAAGTGACTAAAGAACCACAGACACATTAAAGTCCTAGAGACTCGAGACACCTGCCTTCATCATCACCGGACACACGTTTATGCTGTCCGGGAAAAGCTTTTTTTTTTTTTCTCCATTCGGCTTGCGGTATCAAATTACATTAAAACAACTCTCTCCTATTAGTCCTTATTTTATATTCACATGATCGCATCCAGTAGCTCAGAGTGAGTCACGGAGCATGAATGAAATCTTGCTGAATGAAAGTGAAACTGGTTTATTAAATAAAAAAATGAAATACCAAAAATGTTATTTATTATTAAGTTTAGTTTGTGGAAAGAAGTTTGCTTTCTCATGTAAAACTATACAGGGGAGAAGCCAGTCAGTAGAGTTTACAGCTAAATGTAGTGTTTGCATGTCCTTTATAGCATAGAATTCATTTGAATAGAAATAAAATACCCTTCATTACATTTTTTTTAAAAGCACCTAAATTGTTTTGCAGTTTCTGTTTTTTTGTTGTTGAATAAAAATATTTTCCATTCATATTTAGCTACTATTATTTAAAATTCTAAAAAAATCCATTCATATAGGTTATTAGCACAATATTTTGCAGTGTTTAAATGTCCTTTACTCCATAGAATTTGTTAAAATAGAAGTAAAATAACATTCATTACAAGTTGATTTTAAAAAAAAAGCACCTAAATAGTTTTGCCATTTATGTTTTTCAGTTGAATGAAAGACAAATTTCTTGAAAATAGTGTAAAAATCTCGTCTCGTTCTCATGAACCCGATCTCGTGTCTCATCTCGAGGAGTAAGCGTCTCCTCGCACCCCTAACATTTAATAATACAAAAATAATTTAATAATACAAAATTTTTATATTTTAGGTATTTCTTAGCAAAATATTGAAATATTGTGTAAAAACAAACAAGCTCTAATTTTATTTTTTACACTTTTCCAACATTTGGACAACTTTCTTTAAATTTTTTTTTTTATGAAAAATTGTTTTAAGTTTTAAAAACTATAATAAACTAAATCTATGCACAACAATGTCCAGGTAATGTTTACTGTCTCAGCAGTAAATACATGAAGCACTTTTAAACAAATGTAATTCTGAGAAAAATAATTAAACTATTATGGTAAATAGAGTTAAAATTAGTTTTTAATACAGTAAAAACTTATTGAGATGGATGGGTAGCAATACATTAACAAAGGAAAATTTAGACCTGTTTGAAAAAAGATTTAAGACAATAAGTAAATTTAAGTCTATTTAGGGCCTAAAATGTTGCTTTTGAGATTTAAAACTTTTTAAAACTTAAGACCCTGTGGAAACCCTGTTATTACCAATACAGAGCTTAATTCAGTATCTGCTCTATTAATCCTTTATCTTAATAATATTACTCCCAAAGCCTCTCACTAAATCCTAGAACCTCCCCCATGAGAAATTTGTACTGGAAAAAATGGTCTATCTAGGAACAAAGCATCAATTGTGGTCACAAAATCACAAGTCTGGTTACTCATACCGTAACAAAATTTTGGTCATACCGCCCACCCCTGAATTAAAGTGGTTCAAACTAAATTCTGTCAACGCTCATTATGTATTGATAATCTCATATAAAATGTGACCTAAATAAGTATGCATCTACTTATTCAAGCCACATGTATAAGCTTTACTCCCTTCACTAGCAATCCCAACACACTTGTGAGTCCTACCGCCCATGAGCAAACAATATTAGATGAAAAGATTAACAGAAAGAGAACACTCCGAATTGAAAATGCTGGAGAATTTTGAATGTCTTTCACTCACCAGTCTCTGCCATCTCGTGCAGTGTGATCATGGAATATGGCGGCTCTTGATCACTGAAACACAAAAAAGAACATTTATAAAAGTTAAATGGCAAAAGAGTAGAACAACCTAATGGAGGAAATACTTGCCTGTGTGCCTCATGCCCTGAGTACAGGAGCGTGTAAGCATCTTATTTAGTCCTCGGCTGCTCTAGACATTAGTTATGAAAGCCTAATGTTATAATGGCTGATTGTACAGCGCATGACGGATGGCTATTGGAGGGCAGACTGCCGCCGGGGTTGTTTTGGCTTTAGGGTCTACGCATCCATTTTGCAGGCTGGGTCTGTAACAGTAAATCTAAGCAGCGATGGCAAAAAATCCCTAGAGGTGCTCTCGGAGGGAGCCCGGCACGATCAAAACACCACCAGAGACATTTAAGCAGGAACAATAAATTTGCCTCTACTCTGCCGAGTGACACCGGTGTGGTTCATTTGTCAGTCATAAATCAGTGGTAGGTGAGGTACTGGGGGCGGTGTTTTTAAACAGCAAAAGAGGACAAGGAAAAGACAGCTATGAGGGTGGTCGAAATAAGGAAAAAGCGAGAGTGTGAGAGAGTATAGAGAGGTCTAATGCCCCCAGCCACGGGTGTCTGACTGCTGCGTGATTGTTGTGTAACGGTCACACAGGGATTTGTTCTAGTCGGAAACACTGATTTTCTGTTTAGTTCAGAACAGTACGTCAACTATTCATTTTCAATGCGCTTTTCATAATGGCTAAAAATATTTCAAATGGTTTTGTAAGCATTTAAAAGAATTATTATTTCAAAACCTTTTTACACAGGTGTCATAGTGGCAAGATTCAATCTTTTCTTCTCGTGGCATAGTTCACGACAACCAATACCATGCCTGCCATGCCTCACGACACCATTGCAGAATTATTTTTTTATTTTTTTCTTATTCTTCACAACAAGTTCTGTCACGTGGGTGACGCGGAGTAATAGGAGCACATGATTTCTCTGTTATCACAGCGGGTGCTGCCGTTAATGCACTGGTCAGGTAATCAAATTTCGAGTAGTTAAGTAATCACAATACCTTCAAACTGTAATATTTTTTGTCACGGGTGGATAAGATCAATTATTGTTTATGGAAACTTTAACTACCTTTTCTAAAATATTAAGGTGTTTTAAGCAGTTTTATCTCACAGACTGGCATAAATATGCAGACATCTCCATTCTCACAGAGTTTCTGAGTTCTCTCATCCTTTCAACAGTTTGTTTTACCAAGGTTCAACATGTTCAGTTCTGCGACTATATTGTAAAAGCATTTCCTACTTATTCAAATTTGGCATTCATTAGTAAAAACAGTTTAATATAGGCTTCTCTGAAAATGTGAATATTTCTTAATTTTATCTAGATAACTGACCAACAAATGACACATTAAAATTTGGAAAAAAATTATAGCAAACGAAATAAGCTTCAAAAAAATATTTTTTTTCCCAAGAAAAATATGCTAATTATATTTTTGTTTGTGCCCCTCCACTACTCAACTATACGGGTGGGTGATTTGTTTCGCTGTTGAAAATAAGGATTTAATGAATGCTTAACTGTAATTGTTGTATCACAAACCTCATTTTCAAATATGTCATTATTTTAAAGATTATGTTTTAAGCATCTGATTTTTCCTTGCTGC
>CAIGQZ010032545.1:11332883-11343000 GCA_903798205.1 Danio tinwini | reverse complement strand
ACATACATACATACATACATACATACATACACATATATATATATATATATATATATATATATATATATAAAAAGAGATCACTTGAAAACCTTAAGTTGCTTTGGATGAACTGGATTTAATAGATATTTTAAGTAAAACGTTAATATTAGTTTTATTGCAAGGTCTGAAAACACTTTTTTTAGAGTCAATTTCTAAAAAGTCGTTTAGAGATAATTTCTTTCAAAAAACAACAATTTAAAAGTAACAAATGCTTTCATTTGTTGTAATTGAAAAATCAGGGTTATTTCACTGAATACTGCTTAAATGGTCTAAAATGAACATGTCGTATTATGCTCTAAATTACAACATTTGTATTTTTAAATTGAAGGAAATGTCCTCAATAAACTGTATTAAAACAGTTGAGAGAGACAGACATTTTATGTAAAGCAAAATAAATGATAAAACAGCAGGCAGTTCTTGTTTGTGTGCAAAAACTGAAATACTTTGTAGGATCTGTGATCGTCAGTGTTAGCATACGCTAACTAACAGTTAGCACAGCAAACAACTTTACAAAAACCCCATTCAAAATACAGCAACCCACTCAGACTTGAATGAACACTGAGCAGTGTGCTCTTAATACAATCAGTGACATTTACAAACCCACTGAAAGCTTATAAACAGAGTGTTGTCATTTCAGTAAATTAACGTAGCGTCAATAAACTTGAGAATCCATGGCTGCGTTTCAAACACTAGCGAGCTGCCTACGTAGGCAGCATTTAAAAGGATAGATCATGTACAAATTAAAATTCTTCCACTGGGGCTTTCAACCCTTAAAACTTTATTTCTACACTGAAACGCAACAATTACACAAACATTAAGACTGACAGTGTCGGTCACTATACACTTTTTCCCCATGAAGGATCATAATGAAATTGAACATTGACTCAGGCTGTCATTCTTTCTACGATCTACTATGTCGCCTGACTTATCTGATACTTAAAAAGCCGAATATGTCTTTGTACAAAATTCTTTTTATGTAAATGTTATTCCGACAATGCTGCTTAGAAAGGCAGTTCGCTAGATCTTGAAACACAGCCCCTTTCATCATGTCAGAAATTATCGCTAGCAACCACATAACTAGCCACACCTCCAAACAGATGGACAAAACATCAGTTTAAAGCCCTTCTTTGACTTGGCACATACACAAATGCGTATTTTATAGTTAAACCATGTGTATTTATCAGAGACAAGTTTTTACTCACCCGGTAAAGCGGAAAATTGTCGGTAAATGCAGCAGCACTGATCCGTAGGCCGAGCACAAAGACTACACGGGAAGTGTGAGTGTGTGCGCTTTACTTCTCAGCGAAATGATTCGTACTCGACAACACCACCACTTTAACAATCGGCATATTGACGAGTCGCAAACAAATACAGAGCGAGCCGGAAACTAGCGACGAAACTCAGCGTTGGGCTGAGAAGTGAAAGCATGAGAACTGTTTAGAATCAGTGTACGATAGCCGGAGGATCAACGGGAGCACTCGGTGTAGTGTAAATGATGGGAAGTCCGACTCACTTCCGCGAAACGGTTCTTTTGAATAGTTCGTTTCAAAGAACCGGTTGAAAAAAAAACGATTCAGCTGTTTCATACGTCAGAACGTTACTGCGTCATCATGCAGTCTGTGGCATAAAACGTTTCAACAGACAAGTTTAAGACTGTTGCTGTTTTTAAATTAATGCTTATTAATATGTGTTTTTGCTTTGTGCAAATGTGTTGCGTCAAAATTCACTTAAATGTAGACACGATTCAGCTTTATTCCAATAGCAATGTTTCTTTTTATTTATTAATTAGATTTTTTACATATTTCAATAACATGATATTTACTAATTCCATTATGATATGTTTAATATTAGTTATTTAGGCTTATCCTTGCCTGAAAAAGATCTGTTCCAACTGATTCTATCCGGTGTCTTGTGAAACGGTTTATTAAAAGGATCACTCAAAAGTACAGCTTCTTGTGTGTTGTTGTTGTTGTTGTTGTTGTTGTTGTTGCACATTTCTCTCTCCAGCACATGATGCTGGACTCAATCCCTCCCAGCAACCGTTAAAACAATCAAGTCCTTCTCAAGAGATGGAGTTGTGCAATTATTTGACCCTTGTGTAACGTATTTTTGCTTTCAGTTTGTAATTCCCTGCATTCGCTGTTTTAATAACATCAAAACTGGTATTTAGTTAAATGTTGCAGCCAGCCGAAATTCAAATGAGTTAAACACAAAGAAATATACACACATAACAAATGTTGGTATATCTGCTACAATAATATCCATCTAAATAGTTGGATTTCTCTACTATATTTAATCAGAAAAACGAGTCAAATCATAGAAACTGCTTGGTCAACATGACAAATATTGAAACAAAAAATTTAAATATATAAATTATGCCTAATTTAAAGGAACACATCTTTTCCACACATTAAAATGTTTTTTGTGATTGTGAAAAATATTTTTGACTTTTTTATATATATAAATTACTTGTTTTGAAACACAAAGAATAGTAAAAATGGCGGTTCATTCCGCTGTGGCGACCCCAGATTAATAAAGGGACTAAGCCAAAAATAAAATGAATGAATGAAGAATTGCTGATTTTCGAAAGCGAAACCTTTTGATGAAAACTACATTTCCCAAGAGTCAATGTTTTTTTGTGCGTAGGAACTACGTGTCCTTAGCAGCTGTTGTTCAGGGGATTCTTTTACAGGGACACAAACCCGGAGAAGGTAAATATCTGATCACATTTCCTTCTTGAAATAACCGCTTATTCCTCACATTTTATTTGACTTTGACCATTAAATTCGGTCACGTAAAACAACCCGACTAAGCTTAAGCTTGTATAATATGTAATAAACCAATCGTTGTGTTATTATTAGTGTTCCAGTGAACTGATCCAGTGAAAGCGATCAAAGCCTTGCATGCTGGACTTCAGATCAATATCAGGCCCTGAAGATGCGTTTCTGTCTCATGCAAATAATGTTGCAGAACATTATTGCAGCGATCCTTGAATACATATTTGCATAGTATTACACTGTATTTGTTGTTTTGCCATTTTTTGTTTTAACTTTTGTTGTTATATATTCCAATGGTACTTGATATTTGTTTATTTTATGATGCATATTGCACACTGACTGTGGAGGAGTTGATGAAATATAGTCTGGGTACATTACGGACATGTTTTTATTTCTTAGCGTGTTTCTAACACAATTTAAATGGCGTGAATGCATGCATTATGCTTTCTAAACACTTTAAATACCCCTTTGTTGTTAATAGGGTTAAAATGTAAGCAGTAAATAAATGGAATGGGGATATAAGCCAGTCTTTGTCAGTACTGGGTGATAGCTGATTTCATGAAAACTGGATTCTGTAATTACATTTTATAAAAGTATTATTTGCACCTATATTGCATACATTTTAGCATATTACCTATTTATGAATTACTAATCATTCATTTAATTATTTTATGCCTTACAAATCATTCATTCAATAGCAGTAAATTATTTGTAATCATAAACATATACTTACATTATTTATAATTGACTAAATCTATGTTTAAAATAAAATAATAAATCTACTGCATGTCAGATTGTTTATACAACAGGGGATCCAGGTGGCTCAAAAGACCCAGGAACCACTGACAAAAGTCCAGAATTTGTCCCATACATGAGCTCATTTGTCCTATTTTGACTGCGATGCCATCATAAATAGTTAAAATAATCTATCGAAAAAGGCTTTAAAACCAACTGGAATCCCCTGTTGGCTTTCGCTTCGGTGTGACTTCAGCTAATCAGTTTTGGCCAATGCAAACTATTATTTTTCACCAGTCCAACATACAGCTGTGCAAGAAAACACTCAATTTGATGTAAGTGAAGTCATCCTTCCCTACTGTATTGTTGGTCAATAGAGATTAAATGTTGTTATCCATGAATTTTCAAATGTACTTTTTAACAAAAGAGACAAAAAAATCATGAAGCTCTAAATTATTATTATTTTTAAATTATAATTTTTTTTACTATGTTTGAATTTTTTATCATTCAAATGACCAAATTCTGACTGAACTGTGGCCAGTTTGTTATTTGCATAATAAATGACAATATGCCACAGACTTTAACAGATTCATTTTTTTTCTAATGATATATGATGTAATAAATTTGTATTTAAAAAATAAGTCTTTTTATATTTCTTTATTGTAAATCTTACATCAAAAAGTGTGACCATCTGACAAGCTAATTCAGCTAATATTGGTGCTCAAAATGTCCTCCTTCACCCATTTCACCAGGCTGGTTACAGGCCTCTTATATATTGAATATTCACAAAATTTCAGTGTATTTGTGATCTGCTCTTCTTAATGTGGGCACAAATTAAAACAAAAATGTGCAAGGAAAGTCATAAGTAATCTAAATGTAATCCAAGAGTGGTAACAATTGAATACATTACCTAAAATGACTGTAGATTACATTGTTGAGTACTTTTTATTTATTATAAATACTTCTTAGTTTTTATAAGAGGAGAGACCGGGCGTTCTCTTTATTGGCAGCTACATTGTGAAACTCTTTACCCTCTGATATTCACAATGCAGAGTTCCTTATAATTTTGAATCATCTCTTAAAAAAATACTTTTTAGGGTAGCTTTTATTTCATTTATTGGACTTTTATGTGATTTTTAGATCTATTACTATTATCATTGTTTTATGTGTTTTTAATTATTTTTTATTATGACTTTTTTTTGCATTCAACCTTGTGTCTTTTACTGCTGCACATTTTATGTCTGTAAAGTGTCTTGAGATGCTACTTTTAAAGGAGCTATGTAAAAATAAAGTTTATTATTATTATTATTATTATTATTATTATTATTATTATTATTATTTATGAGAGAACAACCCCTCAAATATTTTTCTTTCTAGGATCTGTTGCTTTTACTGTTCAAATCCAACTCAAGGGGGCAGTGTTTACATTATCTTGTAGAATCTGTCATTTCCTAGTCAAAAATATCTGTTAACCACTTGCTGGATCCAGTAAATATCCCTGTACTTGAAACTTGAAGCATATTGTGCTTTATGTTTAATGAAATAATAATAAAATGAATAATTAGGTGCATAAGATTTTCTGTTTAATAAGGCTCTATAATTGCTTTGTGCTTGTCTTTTAATGTAATTTGTTCTGCATGAAAGATGTGTGCAGTGTTTATGACACTTTTATTCTCTCTTAACAGAATCTACTGCAGATGACTTCATGAAACACCTACAGTGTTTTTCCTGATAATAAACAGCCATTTAGGTTAGTTTTGGTGGCTAAAATACATCGATATATAGTGATTTTGTCAAAATAATGTCAAATTGTGCATGTGTTGTGTAGGTTCTGCCATGGCAGACCTCAGCCGAAAGTTTGTGTCAGAGTCTGAACTCGACGAGAAGCGAAAAAAAAGGCAGGAAGAATGGGAGAAAGTCCGCAAACCAGATGACCCAGAGGGTTAGACATTCATATCAGGAGCACCAATCAAATTTAACAAATTAGCAAGAGACTTAATAATAGACATTAATGCTCTCCAGATGCATTTGCTCAAATTCTCGCTCTTCCACAGAGGTGCCCGAGGAAGAATATGACTCTCGATCTCTGTTTGAAAGACTACAAGAGCAGAAGGACAAGAAGCAGGAAGAATATGAGGAGCAGTTCAAATTCAGTAAGTGCTCATACTGTTTTCCTTCTTTCTTGTTCCCCCAAAAACACATCTTTCAGATGGCACACATCACACAATCTCAGGGGGGTTGCCATTCCTGTCTATTTGTGACCTCATTTTGGGGTTTATCTGTCACCGCTTGCGCAGAAACATGCGTGTGTGTGCGTACACATGCGCTGCTGTGTTGGAGCCTGTTGGTGGGTGTCTATGAGTGTGAACAGATGGGAGTGGTGGAGATCAGGAGCAGGTTTGTTCTTGCGGGTGCTGATGGGAGACTGGCATGATCCTAGCATCTCCGCTTCATCTCCGTATCCCTGGCGACAAACCCACTCTCCGGTCTCCCTAGCGACCACTGCTGCTGCTCCTATTGCCGTTGATTCTAAGGGCCATGTCCTTCTGATCTGCATGCTGGTCACATTTACAGACAATATCGAATAATGATTGTAAAGGGAGAGTTAAAAAAATCACATTTCAAGTCCAAATACAAAAATTCAGTCATTTACTTAGCCTCCTCTTGTGTTTCTTTCTAATTCTGAACACAAAAGAAGATATTTTAAAAATGGTGGAAACTATAGAAGTCAATGACTACTTTTTTCCATTCTTCGAAATATCCTCTTTTGTGTTCAGCATTAGAAAGAAACACAAGAGGAGGCTGAGTAAATGACTGAATTTTTATATTTGGACTTGAAATGTGATTTTTGAACTCTTTTGAACAGAAAAGTGGAATAATTTGAAGATGAGTATTTTTTTTAACTGAACTATTTTTTTTAACTGAACTATTTTTTTTAACTGAACTATTTTTTTTTAGAAATAGGTTCATTAATACAAGTCATGAAGGTTAAATAGATGAGTTTTACAGTTATTGGGTCCTATCATACACTTGGCGCAATAAGGCGCAAGGCGTGTTTTGCACGATTTGTTGCTATTTTCAGACCAGTGCAACCCTAATTTTCACGGTTTGTGGCACGTTGTTTAAATAGTAAATCAATTTGTGCCACTTCGTGGACTCATGAGTTTTCTTGTCTAAAAATGAGGTGTATTAAGGCACATTGTTGGTGCATTGCTATTTTGAGGAAGTGAAATAGACCGTGCCATTGACCAACTAAAAGCTGGTCTAAAGTCCAGCGCAGAACATGTTAGTTATGCGCCTATGCAAGTCCAAACAAGTACACATTGCTTAATACACACAGGATGTACAGCAATACACAAATATCTTTACTTATGGAAAAAATAAAGGAATAAAATTTTAATGGAGGGGTGCTTTTTTCAGTTCATTAATGACAGTTTGTTATTATTATTAGTAGTATTATTTATTATATGCATATTTATATTTATTTAAATACAATAAAAACAAGTTTAGATTTGTCCACCTGTTGGGTGACGTCTGCATCACTATATGGGGCATAAGAATAGGACGTGTGTTTGGATATAATTTTTGACCACACTTCGTTATTATTGTTTATTTCTTAGTTTGCTGGAAATTAGAGCTGAATTTAGAAATAGTTTTGAAACTGATCTTTGCGCTTAACAAATGAAATTAAATATGTAGGCTAATGGATGTCTTTAGTGGAGTGCGTACAACATTGTTTTCTTACTCCATGAAGGAGTAAAGTAGAGAGTAAAAGTAAGGAGGAAGAATGGAGGAGGCTCGTTCTTTATGCTCGCTGCAGATGCTCTGTTTAACTGTTTTCTCACTAGTGAAGCGGTCAGTTTTTCCACGTACAAAGTCCGTCATGTAAATAGCAAATGCACCATGGCACGACTCAACCGACTCTGGGAATGGGAGATGAGACTGATTGGTTTAATGCGTGTTATGCTCAAAATTAGAGAATTGAAAATTTGAAGAAAAAAAAAAGAGTTTATTAATAGTTAAAAAGAGATTTATTCTTTCTGTAGTTGCATTGTGTACTAAGACCTATGGAAAACGAAAAATTGCTGTTTTCTTGTTCAGTATGGCTAGGAACTATACTTGAGAACAGGCACTTTTTATTTTTCACCAGTCTTAGTACAGAAAAGTCAAGCTTTAAATTCTATAATTATCAAACTCTTTTGAAATTTTTGAGAGACATGCTAATGGTCTAATCCGATTCAATGATTTATGCTAAGCTAAGCTAAAAGTGCTTACACCAAACCCAGAGATTGCCTCAATGGATTCAAAAATGGTTGTAAAAATGTAAATGGATTCAACAAAAGCTTTAAAATGTAAAGCAACAAACTGAAAATGTATTTTTAAAAAGTGGAGTGTTTCTTTAAATTGTGACATAATAGTGTTTTTGGGTCTACTCTTTTAGAGGAATTTAGGACCACTATTTAACAAAGACTATAGAATACACAAGATGTGTCAATAGTATAGTTTTAAATGGGGAAAAATGTAATGGTCAGCATAGCGAATGAAGCCTTCAAGTACAGGAGCCAATCAGCGATCGCTATCCGCTTGTTAAGTGTGACGTCACGCGAAGGAGCTTCCGGGTCCAAGTGCTCTATGAAACTGAACGAGAAGACTCATCAAATGCTAATAATAAACTTTTACAACGCGATGTAATACTTTCGAAAACCACAATCACAATACATATGTCCATGCCTAATATCTGATGGCCAGAAAGTGATAAATTTTTTATAAATTGTTAAAATTTTGGTATTTGTGATGCAGCAAGCCCAGTGATTGTTGTGTACACTATGACTTTATATAAAATTCACTTTAATGTGTGATATGAACAAAAAATTATCATAAACAAATATTTAGTCAATTCAAATGAGTGGCGGCTTGGACCCGGAAACAGTATTACATACGTCACCAACACGTCACCACTTAACAAGCGGATAGACTGACGAATCTCTGGGGGAGGGGCTCAAATCAGATGTAAATTTCTGCAGGTTTTATGTGATTCAAACGTTTAGAAATTAAACTAAAGAGACAGTTGTTGTTTACCTTTATTGTTTATTCCTAATAGGAAATTTAATCGTAAGCTTGTAAAGCAATTTTGGAGAATTTGATGTTTCCCCATTCAGACAGAATGCCTAAGCACACTGCCTGAGAGGTGTTTCAAAGATGGCCGCAGAGTGAAATTACTTGCCTTAAAGGGACTTTGCCATTTAGTCATATCACACGTTAAAGTAAATCTTTTACCTGACAGTTTATGCAGCATCTGAGACACCAATATTGCAATGATTTTTAAAAGATGAATAACAATAGCACCATATTTACAATGTTCATTTCTGGCTTGGTTGTTGTGCTCCTCCACAGAGAACATGGTTAAAGGCTTGGATGAAGACGAGACCAGTTTTCTTGATGAGGTCTCGCGGAAGCAGTCTCTAATAGAGAAACACAGACGGGAGGAGGACGCTCAGGAGATAAAAGAATACAGAATATCCTTTTGCACCTCAAAGCGTCTACAATATTACTGTCATGCAGCCGCTTGGGAAAATTGACGGCGAGTTTTGTTTTGGCGCCTGAGTCTGTCTCCACTTTCACCTTCGTTAAGCTGGTGGTAGAAGCTTCAGCTGTCAAGCACATTGATGGCTGCTGAAAAGTAGACTTCTTGTACCTTGTTAGTGTAGCATGTTCTCAAACACAAGACAGCCCCAAGAGAAAGCTGATGTACTGACGATCCAGCGCTGCTTCCAAAGAAATCCACGCAGGCTTGGCAAATGGCTTAGAGGTTTGGGAAACCGTATCTGTGAGTACAGCTTAAAGCAAGTTATTTTGCTTTAAAGCTGGACATTGTAGAACTTACACTAAGAAGAAACATTTCACAGCATGGGTTTTAAATTGAAGACTTTTGTTAGACCAAGTAAATAAAATGTAATGAATAATTTGATGGAAAATCGGTGGACTGGTTTTACAGAAAGGCCTTAGCAAAAGCCAGGACTAGGCTTTAGTTAATTTTGTATATTTAAGAAGCTTTTAGAAAACAAAAACATCATTCGTGTGCATCTTCTTGAAACAAAACAACAGCACTGACATATTTTAAGATAAGTCAATCTAAGTTATTTTTATTTAAAGGGATAGTTCACCCAAAAATCATAATTCTGTCATTGGTTACTCAACCTTCATATGTTTCAAAACCATTTTGTTGAAGGCAAAGGTTGATATACTGAATAATGTTGAAAACATATAATCATTGACATCCATATTAGTAGAAACTAAAATTATGGAAGTCAATGGTTACAGGTTTTCAACATTCTTTAAAATATCTTTTGTGTTCAACAGAACAACAGGTCTCTGACAAGTAGAGGGTTAATAAATATTAACAGAATTTTCATTTTTGAGTGAACTATCCTTTTAAGATTGCTCAAACATTTAATCCCGTCTGAGACTATCTTTAATCTTAGATTTAAGAAAACCAAGCTCATGCAGTATGGCAAGCCGTTTTGACTTTTATTTATTCTCAGGATATGTATTCTTGATATCAACAA
>CAIGQZ010032545.1:11300515-11332483 GCA_903798205.1 Danio tinwini | reverse complement strand
TGCGATTTCAGTCATCATAGAGAAGGCATTCTAAATATTCTCATAAGTAACATCCAGTTCAAACGGTCATTGCGTGTAATGATTTTGCATCATTTTGGAGACTTTTAATGCTTCTATTCTGTACATGTTTGCTTCATTTGTTAGCAACCATGTCTTGAGGTCAGTCTGATGTTGTTTGTCTGATGTAGTCTATGCACAATTTGATTGGATGAGAATCACCTGACTGATTAATCTACTTAGCCAATCACTGTAGACTAGAAAAAATATACATACAAAGTAGGAAAATAGCACAGTATCAATACAGAACTGAAAAAACTAAAGTAAAAGTACACATTTTTAAAACTATTTAGTAAAATACAATTCCTGAGAAAAAACTACACTACTCATTCATTTCTTTCAGCTTAGTCCCTTATTTATCAGGCGTCGTCACAGGGTATTGAACCACCAACTATTCCGGCATATGTTTTACTGGGAAACACCTATACACTCTCATTCACACACGCACTAATATACTACGGCCAATTTAGTTTATTCAATTCACCTATAGTGCATGTCTTTGGACTGTAGGGGAAATCTGTGTACCCGGAGGAAACGCACACGAACACCGGAAGAACATGCAAACTCCACACTGAAATGCCAACTGGACCAACTGGGGCTTGAAACAGCGACCTTCTTGCTGTGAGGCAACAGTGCTAACCACTGAGCCCCTGTTCCACCTACTACACTACTCAATTACATTAATTTGAGTATTTATAATTCATTACTTTGCACCACTTAAGTTGAGGGAATATCTTCTCTAAATTTAAATGTATAAGGAGCACACAATGAATTCTCTGAGTAACACTTTGTGTTTGTTTTTCACCCTTTTGTTGTTTCAAACCTGTGTATGTTTCTTTCTTCTCCTCAACACAAAGGAAGAAATGTAAAAAAGAGAAAAGCTTCCATAGTAGGAAAAGTACTATAGAATTAATTATTAACACAAACTGTTTGGTTACCAACAATTATTCATTTTTTCTTATGTTTAGCAGAAGAAAGTAACTTAAACATGTTTAGAACAGGTGGAGAGTGAGTAACTGATAACAGAAGTTTCATTTTTAGGTTAATTATTCCGTTTCCATAGAAATATGGCGCATGGCCATATATAAACATATATAGAAAATTACAGCTAAAATATTTGTTTATATATGTACATATTTTTTATTCCACTGGCTGAAAAAAATATATAAATATATAAATTTTTGCAATATGTTTGAAAAATATGTACAGTAAATATACATACATATAATGTAATATATATATATATATATATATATATATATATATATATATATATATATATATATATACAGTAGTGCTCAGTACATATATACGAGTACACCCCCCACAAATCTCTCATTTAAATTTATATACTCTATAGGATGCTTTACAATATTTTATGTGTGCATATACATTAGATTAGTCAGTACTGAAGCCAAATCTGGAGCTTATCTAACAAAATAACTCGCAATAATGGTTCAAAAATTAGTAGTCCAAATTTATGTTATAGAAAAATATATAAAACATTTTTTTAATTTAATTGTATTATCTCTCAATTTCTAAAGATGTTCTGTGAGTAAAATATTATATGAAGAAATAGATCTGTTTAATAAATCTGTTTTGTTCAAATGCACCAATGTATATTACCCATATTCACTGAGAAATGGATAAAAATATTCATTTTCAAAATGGGGTGTACTCAATTGTGCTGAGCACTGTATGTGAAATCCAAGAGTGAACTTGTCATATGTGTCATTTACATACAGTTTATCAGATTACTATATGGGAAAGGCATTCACCTAACATAAGTTTACATTAAACTAATAAAAAGCAATGCAGTAGAACACAATATGTTCTTTCTGTCACGTCACTGTCTCTCACTCAGCAGTGAGAACTGAAATCCACGACCACAGGCAAGAAAACATAGTTTACCTGAGTTGTGGAAGTTTGTGGGAGTTGCACATTGTTGAATGTGATGCAATGTAGCCATAAAGACACGTCATTGTGTCAACTTGTCATTGCTGCATGTACAAAACTACATACATAAAACGATTGACGCTTTCAGCTGTTTTTTAAAATGAGCAGTTGGTTCGGAAACATTGTTTGAGTCTGAATTAAATCATGTTTTGTGGCAGTTTTATATACAAGAAGTTTTGTTTTGTTTACTCTATAAAAACTGACATTTCTGTCAATAATAAAAGTTATTTCGAGATTTATTTATTCTTTGTTTACAGAAAATGACATTTGGTCAGAATGACAAAAGTTTTATTTTGTTGACATTACAAAAAAAAATAGATTATTCCACCAAATATTGATTTCTTAAGTCTTCTGAAGTTAAAACATTGGAGGAACATTGGTACTAATGGCAAGAGGGGCGTGGTTAATATTAGTGACGTCAACAGAGAAGTACTGCCACTCTAAAAACAGCAAAAGCAAATGATCAGACTTTAACTGAAGATTGCCAAAACAAACTTTTCTCTTTACTGAATTAACTTGCATGGATTAATTGCTTTCCCAAAGAATAACAATGTGGCCAGTTTGAAGATATGATGTCTTTTCTATATAAAAAAAAAGAAATACACGCTAAGGGGTTCAGTGAACAGGTTTTATACTTACTGCGAACCCATTTGATCATATTTTAAAAATCTGAAAGAATTACCCAGCTGTTAAATAATAAGTATATCTCTCTGTATGCCCTACAAAAGTGTTCATTCGTTGACATTAAAACAAAATCTGGATTATTCCACCAAATATTGATTTCTTAAGTTATCTGAAGTTAAAACATCGGTATTGTGTTGTCTTGAAATTTATATAAGCATGCCTAGAACATGGCAACCTTTTCTTCATGTTATGCCAAAAAACAACATTTTTATTTTAAATTTGATAAGAAATGTCATCAGTAGTTTACAGTATAAAACAAAAATTATCTTGCTCAAAAAACAAAAATACAATTTTTAAATCCAGACAAACTGAGATCTAAAATAATAAAGTGGTCTCTTAATTTTTCCCAATATATATGTTTGTATACTATTAAAGTCAAATTTTACCTTTTTTCCAAATTATGTTTATCAAAGCAAGGAAAAATTCACAGTATTTCCTATAATATTTTGTTTTCTGGAGAAAGTCTTATTTGTTTTATTTTGGCCAGAATAAAAGCAGTTTTCATTTAAAAAAAAAAAACTCTTTTAAGGTCAAAATCATTAGCCTCCTTAAACAATTTTTTTTCCCAATTTGCAACCCAACAAACCATTATACAATATATACGCCGATTATACGATGACATGCCTAATTACTCTAACCTGCCTAGTTACCCTAGTTAACTTAAAGTTACTAGTATCTTGAAAAATATCTAGTAAAATATTATTTACTGTCACCATGGCAAAGATGAAAGAAATCAGTTATTAGAAATTAGTTATTAAAACTTATATTTAGAAATCTGTTGAAAAAAAATTGGGTACAAAATTATAATTGAACAAGAGGCCTAAAAATTCTGGCTTTAACTGTATATACCACATTCGGTCACATTAGCTTGTTTTTGTTGTGTTGAACTTTTGCTCAAACAACAAGCGTTTATCCATATCACACCATTGATTTCTCATCATGAAACTGCCATGGTCTTTCTCTTCTGCCAATCAGGTATGACTGTAGATGGAAGGTTGGAGGATGCGTTGTCGTGGCAACTGAAACCTTTCTCAGGGCTTGATAACTGCATCTAAAAGCACCGCTGAGAGCCATGATCTGCAGCACTGTATAGTACTGTGCCCTCATTCTGCTCAATCTACCTCTCATAGAGACACCAAATTGTCTTACCTGTAAGTGTGTCACTTTTTTTAGGCCATCCCTATGAGAAAAAGGAAGTAGGTTTGATTTCTGTAGTGACTTTCATGAGCGCTTGCCCTCTTTATCTTAGCTTCCTCAAAGGTCTGTGGGTTTTGCTCTTTTTCTGCTTCTAAAATTGTCTTTGTTTATGAGAAAAGAAAAATAAATAAATACTGTGTGTCAAGTGGTTCACCACAACAGCATATATGAAAAGAAGCTTGATGTGTTTTTCTGTTAAGTTTTCTTCTAGATAACAGTCTGCGTGAAATGGAAGTAGCAGAGACTTTTATATTAGTATGTTGATGTACTTACAACTGAAATGAAATATTGAAATATTGAAAGTTTTGTACATCATTTCCTCATAGCAAACTAACGGTAAGAGGGGCATAGACAAGTCTTGTCGTCGATTCCAGTTGTAAGAGCAATAAATAATAACTTGATTTCTACTTGATCATTTGGAAAAATGGCAGAAGGTAGATTTTTCTGATGAATCATCTGTTGAACTGCATCCCAATCATCACAAATACTGCAGAAGACCTACTGGAACCCGCATGGACCCAAGATTCTCACAGAAATCAGTCAAGTTTGGTGAAGGAAAATTTATGGTTTGGGGTTACATTCAGTATGGGGGCGTGCAAAAAATCTGCAGAGTGGATGGCAACATCAACAGCCTGAGGTATCAAGACATTTGTGCTGCCCATTACATTACAATCCACAGGAGAGGGCAAATTCTTCAGCAGGATAGCGCTCCTCATACTTTAGCCCCCACATCAAAGTTCCTGATAGCAAGGAAGTTCAAAGTGCTCCAGGATTGCCCAGCCCAGTCACCAGACATGAACATTATTGAGCATGTCTGCGGTATGATGGAGGAGGCTTCGAAGATGAATCCAAAGAATCTTGATATACTCGGACAGTCCTGCAGGAATGTTTTCTTTGCCATTCCAGATGACTTTATTAATAAGTTATTTGAGTCATTGTAGAGATGTATGGCTGCAGTCCTCCAAGCTCATGGGAGTCATACACAATATTAATTGTTTTTCCACTGCACCATTACTTTATATTCTATACTGTACATTATTTCAGTTAAGTAGACTTTTGTCTAAGCAGAGTCAGACCTTACTGTACCGATTAAATCATTAAAAATCAAGGCATGATCATATTTTATGTTGGTAAAATAAGTGTAATCTAGAGGCCTTTGCCTTTCATATAAGACACTTCTGATACCAAATGATCAACTAGAAGTCAAGTTATTATTTGTTGTTCCTAAAACTGGGATAAGTGACAAGACTTGTTCGGTGGACAGGATTTATATGTAAATAGAGAACCTACTTGATCATATTTTACCCTGCTGTTTAATAATCTGTATGTATCTTTGAATCCCCTCCATGCTTTATCTTTAGTTCTAAATGTTTTCTTCCATCTTTTATATGTCATTTTTATTTTATTTATTTGTCATGTTATGACATGCATGACTATGTAATTACTTTATTTGACCCTAATTATTTTGTTAAGCTGTCTTGGGATGTTCAGGTCTTGGGGGTGGGGGTTGGGTTGTTAAAATAGAAATAGAAAGAAGGAAACTGTAATATTCAATGTATATTTCTTTGCCTTCTATCAGAAAAAGCATAAGAATCTTCGCTAGCTCTATGAACATTGTAAATTGTGATTTCACACAGACTTTAATTATCAATGCCAGTGATTTTTCCTTAAATGAAGCTCACAGCGCTCTGCAGAAGCTGGCAGCCACCGATAGCCAGAAGAAGGAGTCGGAGAAAAAAGCAGGACCCAAGCCTTCAGAGCACAGGACTAGTCACCTGTCTCAGGCCCACCTGCTTGCTGGAGCAGTCAAACGACGCAGGTATGATGAAAAGGAAGAAATCCTTCCTGGAGGGCCACTGACTAGCAGAGATTAGCATCAAGCCTAATAAAGATTCAATGCTGGGTACATTTTCTTGAAATTGTTGTCTATTACTGATAATACAATATACATTACAACAATTATAATTGGTAATGTAATCTGGATTACAGAATTCAGGTAATGTAATGTGACTAAGTCTTTTTAACCTTACTTTTAGAGTCATTTTATCATTATTTTATACCATATTTAAGTCTTCCAGGTTGTAAGCATTATAAAATATGATATAATCACATTACAAAGACTTAATTTTTGTAATCTGATTACATAATCTAGATATTGAGCACTGTTTATACGCTGTATGAAAACCTCCAGGCAAGTGTATTTTAGGTGGTTGGAACTAAACTTTGCATTTAACTTACGTAGTGTAATAAACCTGTAGATGTCTGAGCATGCATAATCTTTAGGTACAATTATGTGTTTGAATTTTATTTTTGTCTTTCACAGCTCATCTCAGTCCTCAGAAGGGAGTAAAAAGCAGAAAACAGAGGAGACAGTAACAGGCAATGGCAGTCAGACAGGTGAGCAGTTTAGTGTAATGTTATTTGAATTTTGTGCTGTGATTTATGCAATGTTAAAAATGATCTGACAAAAAGTTATGACTACAAATCTTTTTGTTATTTTATTAAGGTAATCAGGTTTCAACTAGGTTTTTTAAGTTATGCAAGTTTTAAGTTTATTAATTTGAACTTTATATTTTTAGTCTGTTGAACATAAGTTGAGATGACTAGAAAAGTTTATTTGATTCAACCACAAAAAATGCAACAGCAAGATTTTTTTTACAGTGTGGTGTGCTTACACTTGGCAGGTTCACATGTTCTCAACTGACACAAACACCTTTAATATGTGCACACTTACAGCATACAAGTACATTAGCCTAAGACACAGCATTGTTTTAGGATGTTCTGTATATTCTTAGCAAAATATACATCATAAAGCTGTGTGTGTTTTTGTTTTTTAAGGTTCACTCTTAAAAACAGCAGCCTAAATAGATCCTTTTTTCTTTAATCTGAATTAAATGAACATAAGAACATAGTGTGAATACACCCAATGGCTTATTGTAGCTAATCCACTTTATTAAACATAGTTGCTTAAAGGGTTCGGATAATCCTTGTTCAAAGCTGTTATATAACTCTACTAACATACACCTGTGACTGTTGCTTGGCAACCATTCTGTTATCAGTACTGAGCCAAAGAATCTGTTTTATTTTGTGAAACCTTTCTGTGTATATGTAATAACCATATTATAAAGGCAATAATCCCTGTGGTTTAGAGATTTTATGACAGATAAGGGAGCTTTAATAAATGCCCTGTAGCTGTTATAAAGTCTTCGTAAACTAGGGTTGCACGTTATTGGAAAAAACTAACATTGTAATATTTTTGTTTCCCTGCAATATGAATACAGTTTCACTAGATGTGTTGATTAACTATTTATTTATCATTTTAGATTGATTGGGAAGATTTTGTTGAGGAGTGCATATGCATAAAATATAAGAAACACTCTACAGGCATTGAGAAATTTAATAAAAAAACAAATACAAATTATATAAACAGCATTTATATAAGTTTGAGGAGTTGAACTGTATTCAGGTATAGAGTAACTGATTAATCAAATGTAAAATAATTCTGCATAGTGTTTTTTTCATAAACAATTTAATAGAATTTATCGTTATTAATTTGTTAAGTCAGAAACAGTTACATTTCTTAGACCTGAATGATTAAAAAAAAACTTCACACAGTCACAGGCGAAATGATCAATTAAAATCCAGACTCAACATTGCGTATACTTGCGATGTGACTATTGCAGATGTTCACATTGCGATATTGATGCTGAAATGATATATTATGCTGCCCTACTGTAAACCACAGCTTCATTGGGCTTTGGTGCATTTAGTTTTGGCGTAAATGTACATAAACTGACATTGTTACATTAAAATTATTTGCAAAAACATAAAACTCCATTTTGATTTATTTTCATAAATGTGGGCAAACATGTATGCAAACAAACTCTTCAAAAGAAAATAAGAAAAGTGTTATTGACCGTTAGAAATGCCGGATTGATTAGCCATTGCATATTAACCTGCCAAATTAGATGTGAAATGCACAGAGAAGTGTGTAAACGGAGGTCGGGCGCCAGCTCCAATTGGGCTAGTCAGCTCTGAGTGGGTGCAACTTGAGCTCCAAGTAGGCTGTACACACCTCCAGGGGTTTTCCTTTATTTAATGTCTTGTATATGGCAAGGAGTCCAACCGTTTGTGTTTTATGAATGCCTACATTTTGCCCAGGGGTCTCCAATCCTGTTCCTGAAGATCTACCTTCCTGCTGCAGTTCAGCTGCATACCTTGATCAAACTCACCTATCTTTAATTACCAAGTGCTTTATCCGATCCAACTTTGTTGGTTTAGTTATGTTTGATGGTTGGAGCTAAACTCTGCAGGAAGGTAGATCTCAAGGAGCAGGATTAGGCACCCCTGACATAGCCCAACTCTAAACCCAACCTCACAGTAACCTGTTGTGTTTTAATAACCTCTACTACACCTACACTAACCCAAAACCCAGCCTAAGTAAGTCCCTCCCACTTGGAGGTCATCCAGCCTACTTTCAGTGCTGTCCCTCCCACTTAGAGGTCTCCAGGCTGCAGTGATGCTTACTTGGAGAAGGTTATAAACAGAGGTCAGGCCCCAGCTCCAAATAGGCTGGTCAGCTCCGAGTGGGTGTGACTCGAGGTCCAAATTGGCATGTACACCTCCAGGAGTTTTCCTTTATTTAATATTTTGTAAATGACAAGGAGTCCAACCTTTTGTGTTTTATGAATGTCTGCACTTAGCCCAGGGGTGTCCAATCCTGTTCCTAAAGATCTACCTTCCTGCAGAGTTCAGCTGCATACCTTGATCAAACTCACCAGTATTTAATTACCAAGTGCTTTATCCGATCCTACTTAGTTGGTTTAGTGGTGTTTGATGGTTGGAGCTGAACTCTGCAGGAAGGTAGATCTCCAGGAGGAGGACCCCTGACCTAGCCCAACCCTAAACCCACCCTCACAGTAACCTGTTGGGTTTTAATAACGTCTACTACACCTACACTGACTCAAAACCCAGCCTACTTTAGGTGTAAGTCCCTCCCACTTGGAGGTCATCCAGCCTACTTGCTGTGTAATCCCTTCCACTTGGATGTCTTCAGGCTGCAGCTATGCTTACTGGGAGAAGGGTATAAACGGAGGTAGGGCGCCAGCTCCAAATGGGCTGGCCAGCTCAGAGTGGGTGGTACTTGAGCTCAAAGTGGGCTGTACACACCTCCAGGAGTTTTCCTTTTTAATATCTTGTACATGACACGGAGTCCAACGTTTTGTGTTTTATTAACGTCTACACCTACCCCAGGGGTGTCCAATCCTGTTCCTGAAGATCTACCTTCCTGCAGAGTTCAGCTGCAACCTTGATTCAAACGCACCAGTCTTTAATTACCAAGTGCTTCTTCAGATCCTACTTAGTTGGTTTAGTTGTGTTTGAGGGTCAGAGCTGAACTCTGCAGGAAGGTAGATCCCCAGGAGCAGGATTGGGCACCTCTGACCTAGCCCAACCCTAAACTCAAACTCACAGTAACCTGTTGTGTTTTAATAACGTCTACTACACCTACACTAACCCTAAACCCAGCCTACTTGTGGCGTAAGTCTATCCCACTTGGAGGTCATCCTGCCTACTTGTGGTGTAAGTCCCTCCCTCTTGTAGGTCTACGGACTGCAGCGATACCTACTTGAATGCACCAGAGACTGCGTGCGCTCTACGTGCGTGTGTTTGTTGTGTGTTCTCAGAGCAGACGAGCGTGGACCCCAAATCCCCCAGCGCAGGTGCAAACCGCTCCGGCGTCCTCCATCTGCCCTCGGCCGCCGTGTGTGTGGGGATCCTCCCAGGGCTCGGCGCATACTCGGGCAGCAGCGACTCTGAGTCCAGCAGCGACCTCGAAGGTAGCGTGGACGAGATTGGCTCTTCCATAAAGCGCCACAGGCTCTTCAGATAGACACACTGACAGATCACACTCACTCACTCACTATCTCTCCTTCACCTTCTCAGCGGAGCGGAGCACAAATCATTAGCTAAAGCCATTTAGCCGTAGGTATTATCTAAGTTTGGTATTAAGTCTGTGTTTGGTTATTTGCTTGATGTTTATTAAAGGCTGTAATGTTAACTTCTATTGTGGTTGTTGATGTCTTGTGCTCTCAAAACATGACACTTCCCCCATCCTCCTCCATATTACATTCCATACAGTTTAAACCCCCGGCAGCTTAACCTGGTGACGCACCTTCCCATCTACCCTTGCGGTTTCTGCAGAGCTCTAGTGGTCAACGGGACACTGACTGACAGCTGCGGATCAAGAAGACATGAAACTTTTAGTCCGAATCCATCACTGGACAAAGCAGACATGTTTAAATGGCTTGGTTTGAATTTTTGCGTTTCTTTCTTGTTTATGTTTTTAAGACGAAATGCTGCAATGCTAAGAATGCTGGATTTTTCATGAACTCTGCTCTATCAGGGCACAAAATGTTGTGTTTGTTCACTGGAAAATTACCAGTGATGACAGAATGGACAATAAAAGTGTTTCTCATGTGTTTGGCCTTTTCCCCTTTCTTTTTGTTTTTTACTGATGTGAAACGGCACAGGCCATTTTAGTTCTGTAATGAGAGTTTCTGAGGGAAACTGAATATTCAGGAAGGAAAATGGAATGGATTGTGAAAAATTTCCATATGAGAATGGAGCCAGACTTGAATGAGCTTGTAGTTAATTGTGGAGAGCTGCTCCACTCTGTGAGCCACATTTGTACATAATTTGTGTGGCTGAAGAATACATTTACTGCTGAAATCATTTTTGATTATTATTATTTAAATGTGCTGTTTTTATTTTCATGAAAGTAAAAGTAGCCTGTTTCAATGCTATATATAAATATTTTACATTTAATATTAATGTAGGCAAAAATGCATGCAAATGAACTCAAAAGCAAAATAAGAAAACTGGTAGAAATGTCTGATTGATTAGCCATTGCATATTAACTTGCCACTTTAGATGTGAAATGCACCAAGAAGGGTATAAATGGAGGTCGAGCACCAGCTCCAAATGAGCTGGTCAGCTTCGAGTGGGTGGGACTTGAGCTTCAAGAGGGCTGTACACACCTCCTGGAGTTTTCCTTTATTTAATTTCGTACATGACATGGAGTCCAACCTTTAGGTTTTTATGAATGTCTACTCCAGGGGTGTCCAATCCTGTTACTGGAGATCTATCTTCTTGCAGAGCTCTGCTATAACCTTGATCAAACACACCTGCCTTTAATTAACAAGTGCTTCTTGAGGTCCTACTTAAGCTGTGATCACACTGGACTTTTCTCCCCATAGACTTCCATTCATACGCACATGAATGCGTCAGACCGGAAACGCAGGGTCATGCGTCAAGTTTCACAGTTCGCTGCGGTGCAAAGCTCAAGCTTGGTGAACTCTGACCTGCGAAATCGCATCACTTGACTGCGTGAGACCAATTGAGGATCAAAACATAACCTCTCTAGACAGAAATTTAAAACATGAAGCAATCGCTCGCTGTTTTTAATGTTTAATCCCGTCCATCTTCGCAGCTCCTTACGACAGAACTTTGCATGCTCAAACTCTAGTGTGACCACAGCTTTCGTTGGTTTAGTTGTGTTTGATGGTTGGAGCTGAACTCTGCAGGAAGGTAGATAAGTTAGATAGATTAGTAGATAAAAATTAGTTTCAAACCGGAAGACCTAATTTGCTCAAATATTGCAAAAACCACCTTTCACTTTTTAGTGAAATATACGTGTCCTAATAGTGTTTATAGCAGCGTGGGACACATACATGACTGTCAACAGCTCAAAAAATGTGTTTTGGTGTTTCGTGACCCTTTAAGGTAAAGTGGTTGCAAACAATTTATATGGGCTGAATTTAAACTAAATAAGTTGAACATTACTGAATTTAATTGGTTTAAATTCAGCCCATATACATTTTTTGTAATAATTTTGCAAAAATAACTTTTTTCAGTACACTATAGAAAAAAATGGCATATTCTACAGTGCTTCCCACAGTTTCGAAATATACTTGCCATGGTAGCCAGTAACATCTTTTACCCATCGCACATAAATAGTTAACTACATATGACATGAAAAATAATGTGATTTCTAATAATATTTTTATTTATTATAACACTGTTATACACTGTTTTTTTTTTGTCTTTTAATTTTTTTTCACGATGTTGAAAAAAAATCCCCTATTTCTCTAATTTATATGCACACTGACAGGTAAAAGCTGCTGCTGCTCACTCTCTTTTTTTTCTCTCAAGTTCAAGTTGCTTTATTGGCATGACATTATGTACAGTATTGCCAAAGATTTGAATATGTATAAAATATGTAATAGTTTAACCATTAAATAAATAAAATATGCAACAAATGAGAAATAAAAGACAGAAAAAAAGGAATAAAAACCGACAATATTTCAAAAAATTATAATAATTAAAAAGTGTAGATTATGTCGGCACTAATAGCCTAGTGGTTAGTGCGTCGACACACTAAAGAGGTGCTCGCGGTGACCCAAGTTTGATTCCTGGCTCAAGGTCCTTTGCTGATCCTTCCCCTATCTCTGTTCCCCACACTTTCCTGTCCTTACATCTCAACTATCCTATCAATAATGGTGAAAAACCCTGAAAAAATGATAATAAAAAAAGTGTAGATTATTTGAATGTCAAATGAGTTGATTAACCATTTTTAATGGTGCACACATATTTTGCAGCCAGTTTAGATGTCATTACGTCCTCTCCGAATATATAGTAAAGTTTTTCTGAGTCATTTAGATTAAAGAATGTATTATTTAATGTTTCTCTAACCCTAACCCTAATCGACAGTAAATCAGGCTTGAATTAAAAGGTTAAACACATTGTTTAAGTCGCCAAAAGGCACATCTCTGTGGGTCTACAGAGCACATGAGATTGTCTGTGTGAGTTGACAGTTTTTGCGCACACAGAACCAGCAGCATGAAGTGTGTAGGACGAGAGTTCCACTGGTTAATCGATTGCGTATGCTTGGTTATCTTGGACAGATAAAAAAAAATCCCGGTGTAAAAGGATGATGAAAACAACAGTAAACAAAAAAAAGTGTCTCTTAATATACTTGGACGGCCCACTCAAGTAAAGTCTATATGTGGGAAGCACTTTTCTATGGTATGTGTGTGAGCTGTCCCTTTAAGACGATCAGCCGATAAGAGTTATGAAAATATATAAATTGTTTTTCATTCTTCCACTTTGACTTTGAAATCAAACGTTGCAAATTGCTCAAAGCGATCAATCCTGTGTGCTCTAAAAAGACGGCAGCACTTGATCACTTAGAAACAGTGTTATCTGAAGGTGTTGTTGTGACTCACTAACAACCTGCAGCGATTTTCACAACTAAAGCTCTAATCAGCCTCGGTTCCTGAATCAATGTGTCTGTGCATCACGCGATGAGAGCATCGCTCATCATTTTCTCAAATGAAATTTATTGACCTGAGTGGAACATAAACTACCAATAAAACTGTACAAAACAAGTAACACCACCTTGACCATGGCACCATACGATCACTAAATACAAGTCACTACAAATAATGTCCTCTTTAGCATTTGCTTCTATTAAAACACAGAAAACAGTAGTATAAAGTTACATTCAGCCAAATACGTGTACATTGTGATAGACACACAAATGGCTGTTGCATTTCAATCGATAGGTCAAATATATAGATATATAAAGCAATAAATAAAAACATGTACTTAAAACACTTCTGTACAGAAAATAAACATGCACTTTGTCCACTGGATTGGTCAAGGGGGGTTTGTAAACAGTTAGCAGGTTTGGCAACATGCAGTGCGAACTCCAGTCCTCCAGCTCTTATTCCGGCATTGTGTTGCTAGGCGACAGGTTCCTCTGTTTGAAATACTGTGTGACCTGTTGCGGCAGCTCTGCCAATACGGATTTGGCTAAAGTTTCCTTCGGAGCCTGCGAGAACAACAAACACACGTAACGACATCATTGAAGATGCATATTTGAGTACACGTTGGCATTGGGCACTTGTTAGATTGTTAAATCCACTTCCATGTAATGAAAACGAAGAAATGGCAGACACGTTCGGATGTGTGGCGGTGAATGTTGGCATTGTTTCCGTCCATATTCTCTCTAAGCTAAATGAATTTTAATTTCCTCTGAATGGAGCCCGAATGAGGGAGTGCTGCCCGTTCCCTCCTGCTGTTGAGGAAATCACATGGCCTACAGTCCGCCTACTCGCACTCCTACAGAAGATTCTGTTTACATTTCTGATCCAGGATTGGATTCACTTCAGAACAACAAGTAACTATCCAGAGGTCTGCGGCAAGCGAAATATTGATTACATGCATGAGCTAAGGTCTCCGGGTCAATTCATCTGCATAATATCGAGAGTTTAATACTGCTTGGGAAAGACTTCTTGACCTGGCACCCAAATTAGCATTTTAAAAGCATTGTATCATGTAGCCTAAGACAACACCCTTATATAACTGAGTCGATGTAAAATCAAGATATCAAGTGAAAGAGGAAACACTCACATTGCGAAAGTCCCTGAATGGGACGAACTGCACAATATCTCGGACCGCCTCCTCTCCTGTGTAGGATCTCAGCGCGCTGCTGTCTCCATCCAGAAACTCCATGGCGGTGAAGTCAGCATTGCCCACTCCGATGATAATGATGGACATGGGCAGCTTGGCAGCCTGCACTATAGCGTGACGTGTTTCATCCATGTCGCTGATCACGCCGTCAGTAATGATCAGTAGCGTGAAGTATTGCTGCAAAAGAAGAAAAGAAAACTGTCAATGTGGAAGGTCACATACTTCCCTCTCATTTTACTTCTGTACTGTGAAATATCACATGCACTAAAGGTTGTGTACTTCATGGAAATGGCCATTTATATTTTTCTAACCCCAAGATCAGAGGTCTCAAACTGGATTCCTGGTGGGCCGCAGCTCTGGACAGTTTTGCTCTAACCCTAATGAAACACAGCTGATCCAAATAATGAAGGTGTTCAAGACTACTAGAGACTATTAAGCAGGTGTGAGATGAAGGTGGTTGGAGCTAAACAATGCAGAGCTGCGGCCCTCCAGGAATTGAGTTTGAGACCATTGCCCTAGATGGTGCTCTGGGGTGGTTTCTAGGGGGCTGTGTTTGGTTTCCAGGCCATCACTACGGTTTAGGGCATTGCTACAGTTTTTGGGGTAGATGTTTGTGCATTACGAATGTGTTCTAGGTGGTTGCAAGGCAGATTCTTGACCAAGTCCTAAGTCTAAAGGGCAATCTATAATTTTCTAAACCCATGATATTGAGTGCACAATGCTAAGGTGTACTGAGTAGTTTCTAAAGAATTGTTGAGGAGTTCAGAGTAGTGCTCAGGTGTGTTAGGTGACTGCTTGCTGGGGTGTTTTATATGATTTCTAGGGAAATGACAGGCAGTGAACTTGGTTTACTTATGGTGGGTTCACACTTGCTCTAGTTTACTCATGGAATGTTTTTTGCCTGACACAAATGTGCTTTTTTAACTTCAGTGATTTTTTTTACTTGTGCAGAATACACAATTGAGGCAAATGTGTTTGCTGCAAATTCCATCCATTTCCATAGACTTCTTATGTAATCTACATGCATGAATAATTAAATTCACATTTGGTGTGAACCCAGCATAAGTCAGAAGATGCATGTTCACGTGTTTTTTTTAAGTCCTAGACATGGAGTCCACAATTCTTGGGCACTCTGAGTGGTTGCTAGGGCATGGCTCAAGTGTTTGGGTTGTTGCAAAGGTGTTGCTATGGTCTTCTATGTAGTTGCTAGGGCATTGCTAGGCAATTCCATAATGTTTTTCATAGGGTTACTTAATAAAGTCTCAAGTTGAATAAGGAATTTATTTGATTTTCTAAGCCATAGAATAAGACCTGTTGGATAAGGTACTGTAAGTACTTTGGGGTTTTAAGGGCATCACATTGCTATGGTGTTGTTATAGGTGGTGGCTGAGGCATTGCCAGGCAGTCTAGGGTGTTTTGTGGGTTAATTAAACAGGTCCCAAGTTAGAACATGTATTTCTATGATTTTAAGCTCTAGATATAGAGTGCAAAATGCTAGGGCACTCTGGATTGTTGTTAGGGCGTTGATAAAGTATTAGAGGTAGTTGCTAGGGTGTTGCTGTGGGGTTCTAAATTGATACTAGTGTATTGCTAGACAATTAATCATGTTTTGTGGATTTACTTAATTGCCAAGTTGAATAAACAATTTCAATAGTTTTCTAAGCCCTAGATTGTGCTGTGTATGGTTGTAAAGGCATCACTAAAGTGGTTGTGGTTGTTGCAAGGGTGTTGTTCTAGGTGTTTTTTTAGGAAACCACTAAAGTGTTCTGGGCAGTGATTGTTTTGTGGGTTGACCAGTTATATATGATTTAGGCCTATATGGATCACACAATGCAAAGGAGCTATGAGTGGTTGCTTAGACATTACTAAATATTTGGGTTAGTTGCAAGGGTGTAAGACATTTGGGGTAATTGCAATGCAGTTGGTAAGGTGGTTCGGAGGTTCACTTTCCTAAATCTCAAGCACAAAGAACTTTTTTTTGCACCTTTTATCTTGTGCTGTGTACACCGAGTTCTTTAGAAAAGCACAAGCTCCATGATTTGACGTTTTGAAAAACCTCTAACCCTTAATTATGAACAACAGTACTTAGCGAGCTCTTTTAATGACAGATGTTTAATCTAGCCCCAAATCCGACAGTTTACACAAGAAAGAAAGACAGAGTGAGGGAAAAATAGACACGTTGATGTGCTGAAACTCTTGTTAAATCAGCCGCATCACCCTCCCCCCATACAGGCAGACGAGGAGCTGGAGTAAGTGTGTGGAGGGATTTACGCTGTCACTTTCCCTTCCTCCTCCTCTTCGTGGCAACTCCTCTCTGACAGTAACACTTAGCAGGAGCGCTGCCTGTCTCTCTAGCCATAATTCATAGGAGCGATACTTCAATACTTCCTCCAGGAGCCCAGCCCTGATACCCACACAAAAAGAAGAAAGTTGAATCTGCCACTGCAAAATTTAGGCATAAGAACTAGCGCTTTGGAGAGCAGTCTAGAACCTAATTGGCCTCAAATTTTGTCAGTGGTGTGACCTGAATAGGCACACAAGAAATGAGATGTGTTGAGATAAGAAGACAATCAAGTATTTACAGCAGAACACACTGTTGTAGACAACTAATCTTTGAGTCAAGTGCCTCCAAACAGCACTGCATAATGAAACCCTATGCTAAAGTGTTCTCTCACTTGTTCTCTTCACTTATATAGTGGTGCTTACTAAGGCAAGTACTTAAGTACATTTCTGAAGGATCAGATTTACATTTTTCACAAAGCAGAAGCCAAAACTCTGAAAAATAGTCTCTCTTTGAAAGAGGGAGCTAATTTAAATCTAGGCATTATAATAAAGAGTCTCGTAGCACAGCTCTTTTGAATTTCAGCTAGCAACTACTCAGAACGCCATAGCAACAGCTTTTTTTAAGCAACTGGATCTGCAATTTTCTCCTGGTGGGCAATAAAAATGGCAAAACAACATTTAAGAGACTAATATTTTCAAATGTTAATAAAAAATGCTTTATTGTTGGTAACAATGAGTGGTGAGAAAAGGTGGACAGGGGGTTGTCTGGAACACTACAATTTCTACCAATGCAATTTCTAGGGGACTTTGCTGTTGCCATAGGATGGCAGGAGGGGCTGGCTATTGTGAGACTGCTTTTCAGTAGAAAATTTGAACCCGCACCACAAGAGGTATAATTAGGTGATGCAGTGCAGGCCTATATCATCTGACGCACATTTTACTTTTTCATAAGACCATGTGAGAGGATTTTTAAGCAACTCGATGAAAACTGTGACAGTAACATAAACGACATTTTATTCATACTAAAAATATTCATTCTTTTAGAACATTGATTTTTATTGATCATGAAGTTTTAAAGACCCCAAAATGAAGATTTACTCACAATTTACTCACCCTCAAGTGGTTCCAAAATTGTAACCATTGACTTTCATAGTAGGAAAAATAAATAACATGAAAATTAAAGGTTACAGGTTTTTAGCTTTCTTCAAAATATCTTATTTGTGTTCAACAGAAGAATGAAACTCATAGTTTCAAGGATTGAAACAAGGATGAGTAAATGATGACAATTTTCATTTTTGAGTGAAATGTCCCTTTAAATCAAATCAAGCATAGTATCTACACTACCTGACAAAAGTCTTGTCACCTATTCAAGTTTTAGGAACAACAAATAATAACTTGACTTCTAGTTGATCTTTTGACATCAAAAATGGCTTATATGAAAGGCAAAAGCCTTTAGATTACGCTTATTTTACCAAAAAAAAAGATTTTTAATTATTTAATTAGAACAGTAAGGTCAGACTTTGCTATGACAAAAGTATTGTCACTTAACAGAAATAACGTACAGTATAGAACATAAAGTCATGGTGCAGTAGAAAAATTATTTATATTGTGTATGACTCCCATGAGCTTGGAGGACTGCATCCATACATCTCTGCAATGACTCAAATAACTTATTAATAAAGTCATCTGGAATGACAAAGAAAGCGTTCCTGCAGGACTGCCAGAGTTCAAGGTTCTTTGTATTCATCTTCAAAGCCTCCTCCTTCATCTTACCCCAGACATGGTCAATAATGTTTATGTCTGGTGACTGGGCTGGCCAATCCTGGAGCACCTAGACCTTCTTTGCTATCAGGAACTTTGATGTGGGGGCTGAAGTATGAGAAGGAGCGCTATCCTGCTGAAGATTTTGCACTCTCCAGTGGTTTGTAATGTTATGGGCAGCACAAATGTCTTGATACCTCAGGCTGTTGATGTTGTCATCCACTCTGCAGATCTCTCGCACACCCCCATACCGAATGTAACCCCAAACCATGATTTTTCCTTTACCAAACTTGACTGATTTCTGTGAGAATCTTGGGTCCATCTGGATTCCGACAGGTCTTCTGCAGTATTTGTGATAATTGGGATGCAGTCCATCAGATGATTCATCAGAAAAATCTACCTTCTGCCAATTTTCCAAATGATCAAGTAGAAGTCAACATATTATTTGTTGCTCTTACAACTGGAATCATCAACAAGACTTTTTGTCAGGTAGTGTATGCAGGATGTGTTTTTAATGGACTGTTTGACTTAAGTAAATAAGTAAACACCTCGAATGTCCTTAAAAACTACACAGCAATGCTCTAGCAACCAATGATTCAAAACTAATTAGCATAATGGTGGTGATTTTTGCACAGGCAATTACCACACATACATTTTGTCATGTGGATTAAGCAAAACGTCGCTGAATATTGTTACAAAAGGCAACATAAGCAGTGGACATTCATCTGGACAGAAATAGAACGAGCCCAAGGCCGTGCCCTCTTCCCTTTGGTGTTTTATGACCAAAAGAGTAGTACAGTCATGCGTAATGGATTGAGGAAAGAGGCTGTGCCCCCTGCCCAAACCACCATACTGTATTGCTGAGACACTGTGGGCAGCACTTCCTGTAGGCACTGCGCTAACCTTCCTAAATATACTCTCACAACATAACCAAATCACACAAGCTGTCTTATCTTGTCGCTTAGCCTCCAAATAGCCAACTTAAAACAAACTGAAATCCACAAGACACTGCAGGAAGCATGTTGACGAGCGGTCCTGATTTGTTAGGATTCCTTAACCTTTACAAAGACGCTGTTTGGACAGGCTTAAATGCAGCCAGTAGCTGCAAGCTGCTGGGTTTCTTGTCATACCTGCCCAGGGTCACTAAAAGTGGCTGGTGTATGACAGCAACCTCTTCCTTCCTGCTGTGGTCTGTGAAGATTGAGCTTTTGATGTACTAACGGACAGGCTCATTAGAGTCTCATTATAGACACATAAAACTGATTAACTCTTCAAGTGTTTTAGCACAAGATTAGCACAGCCACAATGCGGCTCTTATGAAACAGCCTTTCTTCAAGCAACATCTTTTCTCTGGGCATTTCCTTTTCAGATTAGAATGGTCTGTAGGTTCCAGTTTGCTTTGATGGCATAAACATCCTTGGTCTCAGTCCAACTTCAATTCATTTTATACCTCCTTAAAATCCCACAGCTTGTTTCTATTTCATAACCAATTGGACAATACCATTTGGTTTGCAATATAGGAGCTAAAACAGCAAAACAAGACAAAAAGAACTAGAAGACTGAGACGTTTGGATACAACCATAGATATCATTAGATGTCGTCTACCCTGTTGTTGCCTATTGGAAGGAATGTGTCAATAGAGTCGCCATTTTACTACAGGGTAGCGCTCCTTTGAAATGAATGCGGGATCAAGGTGCAATGGAGGACTGTGGCTATCGAGAGCCAGAGATATACACATATATACATATATCTGTGATCGGGAGTTTTCCCCGGTGGTCGGTATGCAAATATTTTTTTAAATTACAAAAATTATAATTTTACATCACATCGTCACTACGTTGATGGATAAGTGACCGCACGGGAATTGTCGACAAAGAGCATGTGTTTGTTTGCATGGAAATGTATTATCTCCCTCCCTGTTAAATGACCTAATCCATGTCCTGAAACACACCTACTCGCCTGCTTTCACTTCTCATTCTAATGGAGGGAGTGATTTGTTTGTGAATGAATCCCCGTTATGAACGACTCATTCACAAGTAATTAGTCGACAATAATACATGTTTCTGGCACCGCAGCGTCTTGTTGTCATTTATCTTTCATCGCTTGCTTATTTTATTCAACAAAACTAGCATAAGCCTGGTATTTAGTGCAAGTTGGCGCTACTTTGCCTCATGGTCAATGCAGTAAGTGACTGTATTATCATCAATAATGTTACTTGTTTAGTACAAATGTTCATAACATACAAAAACTTAAAAAACAATTAAATGTTCTGCCTTTGTGCTTTGTTTTCTTTGTTTGCTTGTTACTACACCCGTACACAGCGCAAAAGTCACATTGGCATACTGTCTTGACTAGTGCGGTTGAATGGCATTTGTCCTGGGAGCACCGTACAAATGTGGCAACGCTATTGACGCATGCTCAGGGTCCGTATGCGATATATATCTATGGGATATGACAACAAAGAAGTTAGCTGGGCAGCTTTTGCTTACATCCTGGAAAAACACTGAAATGCTTCTCTTCAGACTTTAAAATGCCATGAGAGGGACCTGGATGCAGACCTGGTGCAAATGCAATGAGCTGCATGCAATGCTTTTTTAATGGGCTCACCTAGCCCCACCTCTAGCACTTGAGATGAAGCTGGACCAAATTCAAGCTACTGTGATGGTCCAAAACACATCTCAAAGATCGCTTCACCCAGACTCATGCCAATTAGATGAGCACACGCATGCCTTGGAAATGATAGTTCTATGCTAACAGATGCCAAATTGTTTGTGAAAGTTCTGGATCTTGAGACCCATAGCAGGTAAAATAACTTAAGAATTATAGGACCTCCTGAAACAGCTGAGCATGTATGCCCCTCAATCTTTTTCTCTGAGACTCTTGCAGAAGTATTTGAAGATGGAGTCCTGAAAACTGTTGGAATGTGATAGAGCGAACTGATCACTGTCTGACAAACCGGGTTGATTACCGTTATCATCCAGCTCCATAAGTTTCAACAAATGCAAAAGATATTGGGGGAGGCCAGAGTGAGGAGGGGGAAACTACTATGTTCTGGAGGTGCTGGAACTATGATCCAAATACAAGGAAGTGATGTTTGAATGGTCTTTATTAATATGTCTGTATAAATATGTCCTGGTGACCTCTTGGCCATTCAGCTGTAGTGGTAGCAAGTAATGACTATGGTTTGAAACATTCAAGAAGAGCAAAGAGCTTAAGAGCCCAGAGCATTATCTTTCTCCTACTGCATTAAGGCTCTATTCTTCTCTCTCTCTTCACTACCCATTTTTATCCTTTAGAGGTGGCAGGGTGCAATTAGGGATAGAAAGCGCTCTAGGCCCTCCTGAAGGAGGTTAAATAATAACTAACTATTAAGTTTTCCTTCCAGGCCAATCGTTTGGTTATGAAGTATGAATTGAGCACTGCGCTAGCCTCATGATCCCCCACCAGAGAAATTGTCTGTGCTCATCCAGGTTGTAGTTTTGATTGAAAGGATGATTTTAATAAGCACCAAGAGAGATTAAGCTAAGTATTGGCTCACATTGTTTTATTTGCATTTATTTGAGCCTTTTGTTGTATTACAGGCTGAGCCATGTTTAATTTATTTCCTTACGCATTAGTATGGCAAATCACAATAAATTATTGCCCAGGTCTTATTTGGCACCCAAACTCAAATAAAAAAAAAGTAATTATGTTTTGCTGAAAGACAATGAAACATATGTTTTTTTAGGGCATTTTTTAAAAATCATTCATTCTCATTACAGTTTTCATAAGGCATCTAATATATTTAAAATACATTTTATGTAAAACATTACAATAAATTATAAATGTATATAAATAATATGTAAAATGCAAATGTTATTTTAAAATGTATGTATTTAACTTATTTACAGTTATATAGTTTATTATTCATCATTTATTTTCGGCTTAGTCTCTTTATTAATCTGGGGTCGCCACAGCGGAATGAACCGCCAACTTATCCAGCATGTTTTTTTACGCAGCGGATGCCCTTCCAGCCGCAACCCATCTCTGGGAAACATCCACACACACTCATACACTACGGACAATTTAGCCTGCGCAATTCACCTGTACCACATGTGTTTGGACTGTGGGGGAAACCGGAGCACCCGGAGGAAACCCACGCGAACGCAGGGAGAACATGCAAACTCCACACAGAAACACCAACTGACCCAGCCGAGGCTCGAACCAGCGACCTTCTTGCTGTGAGGCGACAGCACTACCTACTGCGCCACCTCATAGTTTATTACCGTTATTTTTAAATAAAGGCAGTAATACTTATTTAATAAGGTATACATGTAAACAATTAAGAATGAAACATTAATATATTTATGCTTTATTAAGTAAATAAAGCATAAGGCCTAATATTTAAACATTTATTTAATACTTGTATATTTCTATTTATATATAGTACAATTAAAACATAAGATATTTTAATTGTTTTCGATGATAAATACAAAAAAGTATACTGTAATAAAGACAAGACAAGTTTATTTATATAGCATATTTCATACACAATGGTAATTCAAAGTGCTTTACATAAACAAAAATAAAAGAAACAAGAAAATAAAAACTATTAAAATAATAAAAAAATGTTTAAACAGATAAAAACAGATTAAAATGTTTTAAAACAGGTTATAAAAAAATGAAAAAGAAAAGAAAGATATAATAATGTGATCTGTCGGATGTAGCACAGTGCTTATTCAATAAAGGCACAGTTAAACAGATGTGTTTTAAGTCTTGATTTGAATGTGCCTAATGTTGAAGCACATCTGATCATTTCTGATTTCAGCAGCAGGGGGCGCAGTAGACATTATTTAATAATTTGGCCATTTTCCTAATGGATGATATAATTAATTTGGTTGCAATTTGACCTAGACGTACTCAAAAGGCTTTACATTTTGTATAAAACATAATTTTATTCAAATTCAGCATCTGTTATAATTAGTTTCTCCACACAGCAGTGTGTCTTGCCAGTTGTCAGTATAACTGCATTCAACGTAACCTTTCTCTCTCACAACAACAACAAAAAGCGTGCCTCGTCTCTCCTCTGAAGCTGGCCTTGCTGCTGGCCTGTGTACACATCTCAGACCTGAGGGTGCAGCCTCATTAGTCACTAAAACCCAAGAACAACTGGGGGAAAAGAGAGAACATTTGTTCGCTGAATCAACCTCTATAAATAGCCATAATTGAAAAGGGATTTTAATGGTTGTTTTCCACAGGGCTGATAATAAGAGCAGGAGAAATTGTGTGCACTGTGCTGTTCAAAGCCCCTCAGAACTAACATCCGGAGGCACATTTTGTGTGTCTTACGGAGCAATTAGGCTCTGCTGAGACAGGGTCAGTTCTGTTGTCTATTACTGCAGCAAACAACGCACAGACACACCCATCCCACACACACACACCAGTCTGGACAGCCTGAACTCCTTTTGCATTTTTCATATAGTATTTAGATTGACTACTGGAAACTAAAAATCCTGCATGGTGGCTCAGTGGTTAGCACTGTTGCCTCACAGCAAAAAGGTCACTGGTTCGAGTTCCGGCTGGACCAGCTGGTATTTCTGTGTGGAGTTTGCATGTTCTCACCGTGTTCACATGGGGTGCTCCGGTTTCCCCCACAGTCCAAAGACATGCGCTATAAGTGAATTGGATAAGCTAAATTGTCCATAGTATAAGTGTGTGTATGTGAATGAGTATGTATGGGTGTTTCCCAATACTGGGTTGTGGCTGAAAAACATATGCTAGAATAGTTGGTGGTTCATTCCGCTGTGGCGATCTTTGAAATAGAGACTAAGCCGATAGAAAATTAATGAATTAATGTATATTTTAATGTATATTTAATGTATATTCTATATGCACTTATGTGCGTGTGTTGATGTTGTGATGATAACATCCCAGAAATCAATATTTAAAAATAAATCATTAAAAAATAAATCGCTTTAAGGCCATTTTGCTATGAAAACGTAAGAGCTGATATTAACACCCTTTGTTTGCTTTTGGTATCTGATGGATTGTTTTAAACCCAATGGGAAATGAGCAATACAGATGACTATGGTACTTCTATGATGCCTATTTTGAACTTGACACTCACCACCGCCCTTTACTTCACCGCATGGAGAAAAAAAAACATCTGGTACATTCAGTCTAACTTCTTTTGTGCTCCACAAAAAAAAAAACTATTCTGGAATGACATGAGGGGGAGTAAATCATGACAGAATTTTCATTATTCTATCTAGTCTCTGAATATAGATTATCAAACAGTCAATCTAACAGTAAAAGCATCTGTGCTACAGATGAAGTGAGGTATTTTCCAAGTACATAAATTTAAAAAACATTTCAAAGAAAAAAATCTACATTTGATTATGTTAGCAATTAATTCCAAATTGCTCGCTTATAATCAGCCCGAGTCGAGAGGCACTTGTAGAGCAACAGTTCTAATCAACAGTGCTGAGGGGTTTTTTTAAAGCAAATGTTGCACATGCACACAGGAAGCTAACAGAGCGAGCACAACTTCACAAGTGGAAAGCTGCAGGAACACCCAGCCTGATGAAACACAGACACATTGTGCTATCGCTGAAGAAACCGAGCCCTGCTTTGCCCGCCAATGCTTCACTCAAATGCTGCACATATCTAGGAAACCGGGACGTTTCACAGTTTCCACTTAAGGGGGAACACAGAGTACTACTGTTTCTGGCTCGGTGGAGAGATCTGTGTAAAGTGGGTGTGGGTCCAGCTTTTCCTCACAGTCCTTCACACCAATTTGATAAAACTAATGGGACGTAATAAGCCTTTTAAATGCAGACTTCTCTGACACACACAGTACACGTCAGTCCATGATTTTCGTTCATTTAATGAGTGACCACTAACTGTTAAACTGCTAAATAGTGACATGAGGCAAATTGCACGAGACAGTCATTTGCTGTTGCATTTAAAGCATTTAGCAGATGCTCTCATCCAGAGGGACTTCCAAAGTGCTTTAGCTTCACATGTGAGCCTGCCATGACCAACAGATGGCAAGCGCTTCAGAGTTATCTGCTAAATCCATCAATTTATCAGTGTACAGGTTATCGTACAATCCAAACAAGCTAAATGCAAAACAACAGGTTTGGCTTACAGTTCCAAGCAATGGATGCTTTCTAACACAAGGTTAATTTAAACAAATAGAATTCCTTCTTACGTTCCATCTTGAAAAAAACAACAACAGATCTTTCTAAGCACTTACTGCAGCTGTGTCCTGCTGAAGGGCCTGGTTAGCGAAACGGGCCACATGGTTGATGATGGGGGAGAAGTTGGTTGGTCCGTAAAAGCGGATGTGAGGCAGGCAGTTGGAATAAGCTTGAACAATGCCCTCCACACCTAAAAGTATATAATGTTAACTTATTGTACATGTCATCTTCATCTGAAAATGCTACAGACAATGTTTATGAATTTCACCTGAGCAGAAAGGGTTGGTGGGGTTAAAGTTGATAGCAAATTCATGGGAAACCTGGAATATAAAAAAAATGAAATAAGATCAGCTAAAAATCTAAAAATACTAAAATAGTTTGAATGTATTTTTGCCACCACTACTGTTCACTGAGGTTTTTGAAAGAAGTCTCTTATGCTTACCGACTTTACATTTATTTGATCATAATATTTTTTTGTATTTCAATTTAAATCAATGTTATATTCTCTCTGTTATATTCTGTCTTCAGCAACTCATAATCCATTCTAATATTCAGATTCAGTGCTCAAGAAGCATTATTATCAATGCTGAAAAATATTTGTTTTGGTAATTGTGATATACATTCACTGGCCACTTTATTAGGTATACCTTACTAGTACCATGTTGGACCCACTTTTGTCTTCAGAATTGCCTTTATCATTCGTGGCATAGATTCAACAAGGTGCTGAAAATATTCCTTAGAGATTTTGCTCCATATTGACATGATAGCATCACGCACTTGTCGCAGATTTGTCAATACTCAGGTTGGCTGTGGCGTTGACACAATGCTCAATTGGTACTAATGGGCCAAAGAGTGGCAAGAAAATATCCCCCACACCATTACACCACCACCACCAGCCTGAACCGTTGATACAAGGCAGGATGGATCCATGCTTTCTTGTTGTTGATGCCAAATTCTGACTCGACCATCTGAATTTCGCAGCAGAAATTGAGACTCATCAGACCAGGCAACGTTTTTCCAATCTTCTATTGTCCAATTTTTGTGAGCCTGTGCGAATTGTAGCTTCAGTTTCCTATTCTTAGCTAACAGGAGTGGCACCCAGTGTGGAATTCTGCTGCTGTAGCTCATCTGCCTAAAGGTTCGACATGTTGTGTGTTCAAAGATGCTCTTCTATATACTTCGGTTGTAACGAGTGGTTATTTGAGTTACTGTTGCCTTTCTATCAGCTCAAACCAGTATGGCCATTCTCCTCTGACCTCTGGCATCAACAAGGCATTTGTGCCCACAGAACTGCCACTCACTGGATAATTTATCTTTTCCGGACCATTCTCTGTAAACCCTAGAATTGGTTGTGCGTGAAATTCTCAGTAGATCAGCAGTTTTTGAAAAACTCAGACCAGCCCATCTGGCACCAACAACCATGCCACGTTCAAAGTCACTTAAATCATCTTTCTTCCCCATTCTGATGCTCGGTTTGAACTGCAGTAGATTGTCTTGTCCATGTCTACATGCCTAAATGCATTGAGTTGCTGCCATATGATTGGCTGATTAGAAATTTGCATTAATGAGTATTTGGACAGGTGTACCGAATAAAGTGGCCAGTAAGTGTATTTTATGTTGATGTTTTGATGATTATTAAGTATTTGTAACATTTAATGTCTAATTTTTAACCATTAAATGTATATTTATATTTCCAAATTTTTTGGATTGCAGAGAATATGTAATACATGTAACATATACAGTGCTTAACAAAAATATTAGTCTCCCTGTTAAGAGAGAGACCATCTAGCATCATGAAGTGCTATAATAGGGACTCTTTCCTTTTCAGCGAGTTCTCAACATTTCACCATTTGGAACAGGAGTGAGGAATGTCAACGTGAATTTACATGGTTATACCCAAATTTGAGCCACCCATTCATATTCTCTCATAAGTCAGAAATTAATTAGGCGCAACATTTATCTTATAAATCTTGTTTTTCTGTTAAGTATTGCAAGTAAAAAACTCCAATGGGAAAATTGTTTTATCATTTTTTTTGCCTTGTCAAACAGCAATTTCAAAAGTCATAATTATAAATAGTATGTTGATTATATAAGTTATGTATAAAATTATTTCGGTAATCAATACTGTGAGTTAAAGCACCTGCTGCACAAACCAAATTTAATAATGATCTAATAAATGTGTTAAGCAATGTAAGACCAATCTATCTGTCTTTCTTTTGTATAAACGTTTTGATATAATTAAGTGCAATTTATCTGGCATTTTATGTTATAGGAGATGTGTACAATTTCTACTAATCATCTCTATCAACTCAAATGACGATCAAATAATGGAGAAGAACATTATAACTGGCCATATGTGGAATCTATAGAAGTGGCACAGATAAGTGGCACCAATTGCACAATCCTATTCGTGCTAAAACAAATGCAACGCACACAAATAAACGACACTATCGGCGGGTGCGATTCATTCCCTGTGAAACCCCCCCCTCAGACTTCCTTGTATTCACTCCAGTGCCATGGCAACGCAGATGGGATGACAGTTGCATAATCATTGGGATATATGAGTATTATTCACTTTCTTTATCTGCCTCTTTTCTGTCTTGCACTTCAAATTCTCGTTTCCATTTCACACTTCTGAAAAGCTTCAGCAGACCTTCATATTCAATTCCAATTGATTATAAAAAAGGACAACTAGGATGAAGCGATCCACAAAAATAAATCCACGGTTATGAACGTTTTTTTTTTTTCTCACCTTCCAGTCGGGTGGCAGTTGAGCCCCAAATCCAAGCGCAGGAAACATTTTGTCCCTGTGGACGAGAAGTGTGAATAAGAAAGAGTGAGATTTTTGCACCGCTTTTGTGGCCATATGTAGACCTTTAAAGTGTGTTTTTATTAAAAACAGTTACATACGTGTCATAGTCTTGGATGATCTGGCCTACAGCCCAGATGGCCGACAGATATTCGTTGCTGCCCATTGGGTTGATATAATGGAGAGACGACGGCTCCCTTGGGCTCCCATTTGACGCTGTGAAGTCGATGCCAACCTGGAGAAACACACATCCACAATATAATGCATGCCAATTGGGCTGGTCTATTAAAAAATACAAGCAGCTGTTAGTACGATGTATTTCATAAGCTTTCCCCGCAGTTAGCGGGGCATCAAAGCTCATAGCTAAAGGCGATGTTGTTATCACCCAGGGAGGCTGAAGCGTCAGATCTGCTCAAGCTGAGATCTGATAGCTCGGTCCTGTGGCAGTCATGAACCAGAAGACATGCTACATGCTTTTTTTACCAGTGCACAGCTAACCTTGCTAGAGCACACCTAACCACTGGCTGAACGCTTCCCCTGAGGCTGAAAACAGCTTAATGATGGAAAAGGAAATGGAAGAGGGTGGAAATGATAGGACGAAGGGAATAGGAGGTGACAGAATGAGGGTGCCCTTTATTGTAGTCATCCTCACATAGCCTGTCATGGCCTCCGGGTGACCGAGCTGTGAAGTTTAGCACATGAGCATAAACTGAAGTGATGTCTACTATATTTTCCTCTGGTGTGACTGTTACAACTGTTAAAATTCTCATTTTTGCTAAGAGTATCTGTCTTGCAGTAGATAAATATTGAGTTGTGGAATATACAATACACCCTTCACACTTTATTTAAGAAATGGGGTGCATCTAAAATAGTTCCTTATCTTAACACTGTTAAAAAAAACATTCAGTTAATGAACAGTTTTTTATATTGGGATTCATGGGTGCTTTGCATTATTAAAGCTTGATCTATGCTCAATCAAGTGTTTAATGTTAAATGTTTAAACAAAATGTGGCCTTTTTTGGCATTTCTTAGTAGTTTGAAACATTTAGTTTGAAGTTACAAAATTACAGTACAGAAACCTGTAATGGCCTGCCAGTACTTTTTTGGTTGTTTACAGTATTTTTTCTCCAAATTAAATTTTTCATACAATATATAGTTTCAAACTGCTAAAAAAAATCAACAGGAGTCTCAATTGTTAAGCTGTAAAGTTCAAATTTGATCATCTAAAGATTTTAGATCAAGTTCCCATAATGCAATTTTAAAGTGAAAATAAACTGAAAACTGTGAATCATGAGTAGGCCCACACAGAATCTACACGCACAGACTTGTGTAAATGTGTGTAAATTTATATTAATCAGTTTTTAAAAAGTTTACTTCACTAATATTATTGTGACATAATGATAATAATAATAATAATAATAATAATAAAATGTTCATATGATTTATTTTCAAAATAAATTTCAAAATTTATTTGTAAAGTAATATTTTCTGTCTTTTAGTAGGTATATTATATGAGAGACTTGCTTTGTTTACTAAATAAGTGCATCTAATTGGATTTGCATTGTAAACATTAAATAAAAGTTAAAAATGTATTATTTGTTGAGTTTTTAGTTATTATACTCCTAAAACCATTCCGCATAAATCCACAGATTTTTTTACTAAATTATCAGCAGAAATAGCAAAAAATGTCCGCAGATTCTGTCTGGACCTAATCATGAGCTACAAAGAAAAGTTAATTGACATTTTTTACAGTGACATGATGATTTCCTTCTTATGAAACATCAAAAATGATATTTATAAACATCACTTTTTGAATGCAACCCATTATAATGTAGTTCACTCCTTAATTCAAATTCTGTGATCATTTATTGGCCTTATTTTAAAACTCGAACTGCAACAAATAATTTTTTTGATAATCAATTAATCTATGACTGAATAATAAACTAAGCACAGATTTTTTCACAGGTTACTTTAAGGTGCTGTATGTAAGTTTTTGACTCTTCTAAAGCATAAAAATACCATAATACGTTGGTAGATATTTAAGAAATATGCCATTATGAAATATGAATGTGAACATTCTTGTTTATCTGGAAAACAATGCTAAAGTCAGAAATTCTGATTTGAAAATGCTTGTTATGTGCTGGAACGGTTTTTGTTCATTTAACCCGCCCACTGCCAGTTCAGTCAATTATATTTCAGCAGCCCGAAATGCCTTTGTGGAAAACAGCATATTTCATTCAGTCAGTCAGCAAGGCTCTCAAAGTGTGCGTCATTGACCAAAATGTGGCCTCCGGTGGACAGTAGCAGACTCCGAAATGAGACTCAGATTCAGAGTTCCACAAGAGGTTGTTATTAATTAACAAATAATATAAATATTACAAACATAAACATTAGGTGAGCAGGTTACATTGTAATCCGGTGTTCTAACAACACGCTATGTGACGAGATTTTCAGTTATAAGCAATTTGGCTGTTTGCACCAGACGAAACATGATAGAAATTTAAATACAGCCATTCAGAAACACAGAATCGTGCGTTTACTGCATTTCAACAAAAAATGGTAGACTGAGTAAAGCAATGAGGTGTATCTAAGGTGATCAATGTAATTTTTCTGCTATTTCTAATATATCAATTTCAGGTGGTGGTTTAAACAAAAACTCCTTTTATGGAAAATATTCCTTCCAGCACATGCCATTGCTTTTATTTAGAATATGACATAAATCAGCCTTAAATCAGCCTTTAGGCTCGACAGTCAGGCACACTTCTGTTTATGTTGTCAATCTGGCAAGCTGCGGTTGTGTGTTTTTAACCAGGTGTGCAATACCTAGTTTAACCACTGGGTGTCAAACTTACATACTGCACCTTTAAGTGTCTTTGAAAAGTTACTTGGTTTTTGAATATAGATATTCTACAAGAAAATCATTTGTCAACTTTTTTTTTGGTTAAGTATGTTGACTTATTTCAAACCTATTTCAAATACATTTGTCTTTTTTCTGTGAAAAACAGGAGATGTTTTGCTCTCCTCCACAGTTTCATAAAAATTACAATATGGTAATTTCTGGGTGACCTATTGCTTTAAGAAGTACAGCTCAAAATGAGATTATACAACTGATGACTAAATGTTTGGTATCTAAAAAATAACCCACAGACCTTGCCTAATTCTCCTCTCCAGAATGTACTTTACAGTGTTCTGATTTACAGGAAAAAAAAAACTAAAGCCGTTCTCTGTCTTCAATATAAAAAGAAATCATCTTCTCTGAATGCTGCATTCAGGAGTCTGTTTGCCCACTGGTGACCCTGAGCTTGACCGGCTTTATAAAGATGCTGGCAGCACTTGGTAAACTGCTGCACATGAACAGAAAAGATCTTACATACCAGCACACTGGATCCTCTAAGACCAATAGACAGATTTGTTTAGTCAGGAAAGCAGTAAATGTCCTAAGTCAGGAATTCATGCTGGAACTACCTGTTTTTTTAGCTAGAACTACTTGGATATTAAAAAAAAAAA
>CAIGQZ010032545.1:11288071-11300115 GCA_903798205.1 Danio tinwini | reverse complement strand
ACTGCATTTCGTTTCCTTGTACTTGTACATGTGTGATGACAATAAAGTTGAATCTAATCTAATCTAATCTAATCTAATGAGCTCTGGGCTCTCTCCCGGGACAGCATTCCAAACACACTTTTTAAATCAATCATCAGCTAAAGTGAGAATTCTTAAATTACAATATATTGAACTGGTGTGATGTAATGTCAAGCAAAACAAAGTTCATTTTGAGTTGGGAAAGGTCTTGAAATGTTCTCTCCAGTTAGTTAGTGCTTTTAAACTACCATTGGTCAATGTCGATTATACAGTGCATCTGGAACGTATTCATAGCGCTTCACTTTTAGACATTTTTTTATGTTACAGCCTTATTCCAAAATAGATTAACATCATTTATTTCCTCAAAAGTCCACACACAATACCCTATAATGACAATGTGAATAAAGATTTTTTGAAATTGTTGCAAATTTGTTAAAAATAAAAAACCTGAAAAATCACATATACATAAGTATTCACAGCCTTTGCCGTGAAGCACTAAATTGAGCTCAGGTACATTCTGTTTCCACTGATCATTCTTGAGATGTTTTAGCAGCTTAATTGGAGTTCACCTGTGGTAAATTCAATTAATTGGACATGATTTGGAAAGGCATACAACTGTCTATATAAGGTCCCAGGGTCGACAGTGCATGTCATAGCACAAACCAAGCATGAAGACAAAGGAATTGTCTGTAGACCTCCAAGACAGGATTGTCTCGAGGCACAAGGCTGAGGAAGGTTACAGAAAAATTTCTGCTGCTCGAAAGTTTCAATGAGCACAGTGGCCTCCATCATCCATATGTGGAAGATGTTTGGAACCACCAGGACTCTTTCTAGAGCTGGCCAGCCATCTAAGGACATTGACTAAAAGCGCACCGCCAAAATATCAATGGAGTGGCTTCACAACAACTTGGTGAATGTCCTTAAGTGGCCCAGCCAGAGCCCAGACCTAAATCCTATTGAACATCTCTGAAAAGATCTGAAAATAGCTCTACCCTGTTGCTTCCCATCCAACCTGATAGAGCTTGAGAGGTACTGCATAGAGGAATAGGCAAAAAATTCCAAAAACAGGTGTTGACTTAAGACTGTAATTGCTGCCAAAGGTGCATCAACAAAGTATTGAGCAAAGGTTTTGAATATTTATGTACATGTAGATTGTTTTAGGTTTTTTATTTTTAATAAATTTGCAACAATTTCAACTTTTTTCACATTGTCATTATGGGGTATTGTGTATGGAATTTTGAAGAAATAAATGAATTTAATCCTTCAATATTTTAATATTTAATATTTTGGAAGAAGGCTGTAACATAAAAAAAATGTGGAAAAAGTGAAGTGGTATGAATACTTTCCGGATGCACTATAAATAGGTAGATGGGCTTTGAGTGTGTTTTAGTTTTAAGAGGGAAGCCCATATATGCATGCATATTGAAGTATTTGCATGTGAATATATGTGTTTATCATAGCCAGTGTAACTGGGTAACAATAAGACAATATGCCTAAATCCAACCTTACTATTATTTTTTTAGCAATATTTACATATTATTCTTAGCTATATTAGGTAATACATAATTTGCTAATGGAGGTACAAAAACACAGTACATTTTCATGCAAATTATGTTTCTTGCCTTGCTGACTCAAGAGTCAAATGTCGCCCATAAAAATAATCTTAAGCTTTTAAAATAAAGGTTACAAAATAAATTTTTTTGCAGATTTTCACTGTAAAGAAACTATTTTAGAATAATAAGGTTTATTGGATGCTCTTCTTCATTTAGAAGTTATTCATAGAATTTTCAGTGCAAATAAAGAACCTTGATTTTCTTTAAACTGTATAATATATCTATAAAAGCAAGTAATGGTAACGTGGACAACTCATGTGGCTTTCGAGTTAAAAAGACTAGTAGTTTTTTTGTGAATTGTGAGAACTTTTTATGTGTTCCATGCAATTTTAATGAGATTATAATTGCATAGAACACATAAAAAATTCTCAAAATTCTTAAAAGTGTTTTTCACAGTGATTTTCATACAATAACCTTCGTCAAAAAACCTTCTGGTGAAAAGTTATTCAAAGAACCATTTTCATTATGTGGTTTCATTGTGGTCTGGTGATGTTAAAGGATCTTCATGGAATCAGCAATGCCAATAAAGAACCTTGATTTTGAAGATTGTGAAGGCTTATGATTATCTGTAGAGCAACAAACAAGCGTGCATCATAAGGTGGCATCATACAACAAACAAGATATCAAAATCACTTTCCTTTGTTTAAAAGCTTCTCTCGCTTTCTCTCCCTCTCTGTTTTTTTTTTTACATTCCCCTGTCTCTCTGTCTTTAGTTTCAAATGAGAGACATGGACCTCTACACTGCAGCACACTGTAACTATAGCAACCTGTGAATTTCACTCACTTTCTGTATCATTTCTTACCAATCACACTGGTGAAGGCAATTGAGTCACATAAAGGACCCATATATAGAGTCTGTTCAACTGGACAGTTCATTGGAGGAAAAAACAGGCTTTTAGCATACCGGAATCAACTAATTTGACTTCAACCATTAGCTCCTCAAAATTCAATGATGTAAACCATACAATTCTGTCACTTCACATTCTGATTGCATTCTGTCATTGAGCTTTTCAGATTAAATTTTCATCAGTGACAGAATAAATTTCTGAAATCATCTGCATACAAATGATGTTTCTGCATTTTGCATGCATGAACCCCCCTCCCCTTCAAATCTCTGACAAGAAAAAAGCTTTCAATTCCAGAGGTGACGTTATCATACTCACAGTAAACATGAGCTGACAGCCACCCAGAATGTAGTCCAGGAAGGAGTAGTCTCTTGTAATCTAACAAAGAAACGACACAGCAACACACACATCTTACATTCATATAAGCACATCACATAAGCTAAAGGTTGAAAAATGGTTCAAATGAAAATTTAGTGAGAACAACTGAGTCATGTTCTGTTTTAATGCCTGAATCCATCAGTAGGGCTGATTAAATGGTGATGGCGCAGAAGTGACAGGTGTTTTGTGCTGATATTAATACATGCTATTTAAAGGGGATTTAGCACTATAAAACTAATCTGTCCTTACAGAGAAGCTGCAATTAAAGACCCTTTTATTTATAATGCAATTGTAATTAAATAAGCCGGAACATGGAAGGTGCTTTAATGTGCAAGCAGAATGTATTTAATAATTTATTTTGCCTTGTGAATAGCGAATGTGTCACCATTCTTTGTTTCTTATGTCCTTACCTTGCATGACTTCAGAATTATGATTCCTGAGTTTTTGTAACTCTTTTTTTTCTGCTTCTTGGGATTAATGCATTCAAACTCAACCTGAGAACGGAAGGTACTGTGTTACTATTGTGCATGATAAATAGTTTCTATATATTAGACAATGTTAAGAACATTAAATAGTACTTTCATAAATACATGAACATTGATTGTTATTAGTATATAAAATATTTATATTATTTCAGTAATTTGTAAAACATGTCTTTATTAAATTTTACAATGTTTTACAAATTTTACAATGTTTAAACCATCCCCAATATCCAAAACTTATCCCAGCCAGGTTTAAGGGAAAACTAAATAATAATCATTAAAAGAAAAGAAAAAAAGGAAATCCAAATTAAACACCATTTCACATTGCACAACTTCAGACTTCCAAAGCTTCTTCAAATTCTCCCTTTTTAACAAAGTTAAAAAACACCAGATATCCCAGATATCACAAAATTCAGAGGATTTTTTCCTTATTATGTATGTGAACTTTTCAAGAGCCAAACATGTTTTTAGGTTTCTCAACCAAAGTCCAATGAAGGGGCGATTAACATTTATCGAACACAAAGCAATACATGGTCTTGCTTGTATTAAACCCAAATTTGTTTCAGCAATTTTGAATGTTTGTAGTAAAAACTCATTTTGGTGAAGAATTAAAATATATAATACGTGTTAATATACCCTCACCGGCCTCTTTATTAGGTATAGCTTTCTAGTACCGGGTTGTACCCCCTTTTGCCTTTAGAACTGCCTTAATCCTTCGTAGCATAGATTCAACTGAAAATATTTTGGTCCATATTGACATGATAGCATCACACAGTTGCTGCAGATTTGTCGGCTGCACATCCATGATGCGAATGAAGATTCTGAACCAACCATCCGAATGTCGCAGCAGAAATCGAGACTCATCAGACCAGGCAACGTTTTTCCAATCTTCTATTGTCCAATTTTGGTGAGCCTGTGCAAATTATAGCCTCAGTTTTCTGTTCTCAGCTGACAGGAGTGGCACCCCGTGTGGTCTTCTGCTGCTGTAGCCCATCTGCCTCAAGGTTTGATGTGTTGTGGTTTCAGAGATGTTTTTCTGCATACCTCAGTTGTAACGAGTGGTTATTTGAGTTACTGTTGCCTTAGCTCGAATCAGTCTGGCCATTCTCCTCTGACTTCTGGCATCAACAACGCATTTGCACCCATAGAACTGCCACTCGCTGGATATTTACTCTTATTTGGACCTTTCTCTGTGAACCCTAGAGATGGTTGTGTGTGAAAATCCCTGTAGATCAGCAGTTTCTGAAAACTTAGACCAGCCCATCTGGCACCAACAACTATACCACGTTCAAAGTCACTTAAATCACCTTTCTTTTCCATTCTGATGCTCAGTTTGAACTGCAGTAGATTGTCTTGACCATGTCTACAAGCCTAAATGCATTAAGTTGCTGCCATGTGATTGGCTGATTGGAAATTTGCGTTAGCGAGCAGTTGGACAGGTGTTCCTAATAAAGTGGCCGATGAAACTATTAAATAATTGTCCTAATAAAATCTCAAGAATTGCGTTGTTTTAGCTTATTTTAAATAAGTAAATTGAGCAGCAAAATAGTTTTTTGAGTGTAGGACAAAACAAAACAAAAACAAAAATTCAAGTATCAGAATCATCTGTGAGTTCTAGAGCGATCATTCGTCTGAAATGCGAACACAGAGGGGTGACAATCATTGCGGGAGCTCAATTAGTTTACAACATGACACGAAATACATCATATCTCTGAGTAAAGGCTGTGTAGCAGAATGCCAGTACCTGAAAAGAGTGAACAAGTGTTTATTAGTACACAGTCTTTCTCCAAGAGAACATTTAAATGCGTGTTCTGCCGAAGTGAGACTGGCAACACACAATGCATGTTCTGGTAAACAAGGCAATGGTAAAACAGGAGCGATTTGCATCTCAAAAGAGCCAGTTACTCTCTCTGTTTCTCCCTCCCACCTCTTTTCTCCTTCTCCCTCTGTCTCTACCTCTCACTCACTAATTCCCGGCTTCATTATGCCAGATAATGAGGCATAGCTAGTACTCACATAGTATTCTGGCGCAAGAGTGGCAGGCGTTAATGTGAGCCAAGCTTTTACTTCATGCGTTTAGTTCCTACATTGTGGAAATTATGATTCTGCATGGTGTTAATTGAAGACAAGCCCACCTCCACTCCGTTCTGTGCTTCGCTCATCTTGGTAACTGAGGTCTGAAATTCGCCGATGAAGTCATGGCCTCCGTCGTTGTCATAATCGTAGCACAGCACCTGTGACATCACACATTTACAGTGAGTTGTGATATTCTGGCTCATCGGGACATAAACAGACCTGACCAAAAGAAAAATCAAAAGCACACTGCTTAATAGGTCTTTGAATACTGTACGTAATGTAATGTGTATTTATATAGCGCATTTACTGTGTATGGTCACACACCCAAAATGCTTAACAATCACAATCACCACTTCAAAAAGCAACCTAGTTTTCCCATGTGGTCTCTCATCCAGATACTGACCAGGCTCAGCCGTGCTTAGCTTCAGTGAGTAACCGGTCTTGGGCTGCTGGTTGATAGTTATTAGTAAATCATTGAATGATGTACGTGTAAGAAGATTTAGCGAAACATGGACCTAATATATATGGTTTGATTTGATTTGTTTGCTTTTTAACTAAGCAGAATCTAAGCATCATTATTTGTTATTATTATACATATGAAATGTGTTTTTTAGAGGAAAACATGAAACAGATTAGTTTCAGGATTCTTTAATTGATCAAATTTCCTAAAAAGAAAAAAAATGTAGCAATCTAAATGAACAAATGTATGATGCATATAACTCATGCATATAAATATGACCAGAAATGCTTTAAAATTAATTAGTACCCCTACCAACAGCAGCATATGGCACTGAAACTTTTGTATTAATGCATTGTAAAATCCGTTCCAATCCAATCCAAGGGAACACACATAAGATGCATACTTTGAATACACTGTAAATTACTTTCCAAAGCATCTGGCAATTGTATACACTCAGAAATAAAGGTACGCAATCTGTCACTGGGGTGGTACCTTTTCAAAAGGTACACATTTGTACTTTAAGGGTCCATATTGGTACCTCAAAAGTATACAGTATATTAGTACCTGAAAAATTAAGAGGAACACTTTTGTACATTTAAGGTACTAATATGTACCCTTGAGGTATTAATATGGACCTTTTAGGTACAAATGTGTACCTTTTGAAAAGGTACCACCCCAGTGACAGATCCCGTACCTTTATTTCTGAGAGTGTACTGTAAATGTAAATTTTGCTAATTGGGGACAAATAGTGAGTAAGGGACCATCTGATAAAAAAAAAAAAATTGTTGCTTTTAACTTGACCAAAATTTCGACAGGACACATGTAAAACAACACTGTTGTTCATTTTTTCAACTTTAGGGTGTATTGAGCATTTTGAATAAGCAACATTTTTCTTTTTGGGACGACAGTCTCCAATATACCCCTGAACACATTCATTGCTATATTAAATGTTTACCCTAAATAAATTCAATAACACTTTAGTTTAGGTCACAATTCATGCTAATAACTATTGGCTTATTACCTAGCTGATATTAACTGTTCATTAGTAATTATAAAGTATGCTCTTATTCTGCATCTCTAATCTTTCCTAAAACCGAAACCCAACTTCTACTTCACTAACTATTAATAAACAGCTAACTAGAAGTTTGTTAACCTAGTAGTGTTAGTTAATGGTTTGCTCATAATTTTCCTTCGGCTTACTTACTTATTTATCAAGGGTCGCCACAGTGGAATTAACCGCCAACTATTTCGGTATATATTTTACGCAGCGGATGCCCTTCCAGCCGCAACCCAGTAATGGGAAACACCCATACACTCTTGCATTCACACTTACACTCATACACTATGGCCAATTTTGTTTAACCAATTCACATATAGTGCATGTCTTTGGACTGTTAGGGAAACCAGAGCAACCGAAGGAAACCCACGCCATGCAAACTCTATACAGAAATGCCAACTGTCCCAGCCAGGACTTGAACCAGCGACCTTCTTGCTGTGAGGCAACAGTGCTAACCACTGAGCCACCGTGCCGCTGTTACAGGGTTTATGCAGGACTTCAAAAGGTAATTTCAATACCTTTTTAAGACTTTTTTAAGTCTTCTCAGAATATTTTAAGACCTCATGGCAACTTCAAGTTCTAATCGGTATCAAACCTTTAACTTAATTAACAGTTGTTAATAAACAGTTGTAGTTAAATAAATCAATGAAGCACAAACATGCAACAGAACTCAAATAAGCTCAGAAGAAACAAAGCTTAAAAGAATAAATTAAGCAGTTGTTTTCAGCCACAAGCTTCAGTCACTGTTTAAACTCATCTTTCTCCAACCAGGAGTGCGCAAACTTACATTTTCACATTTTGTCATCTGTTTTGCTCTGTGGATTCGCTTCATGTAGAGAGCATCACATCACCTTCCTGCGTTTGTCGCAAATTTTGTGACATTACCCGGACAGAGGAGCTTGGCCCGACGTGCCATTGCCCGAACCAATCACGTGGATCGAGCATGCCGTTGTTAATATTAGAAGGAAAATAAATATATTTATGACTTTTCATAAGAGTAAAACACTTTGGACAAGATTTAAGACCTCGTAAAAACGTGATTAAGACTTTTTGATACATTATTGATTTATGAACTTTTAATACTTTTTAAGACCCTCCGGACAATCTGTGTTAATGGTTTGTTAATACTGGGAATTGTGCACTAAACTTTTTCTATAAATTCTACTGAGATTTTTTAAACACACCCTACAAAACTGGACAGTAAATGCAACTGCTTCATAGACACACACACCTTGATGTTTCTGTCCACATCTCCATTACAAAGTGAGATTAGAGGCACTGTGAAAGGCTTCCATACAGGATCCAGAGTGTTCTTAATGACCTAATATCACACACACACAGACAATTATTATTCTTTTCATTAAACAAATAGATCTAGTCTGAAATACAAGCTTAACATCTGATAATCAGCGGTAATAAATAGTCTACCTAAATGAGAATATCACCAACACTGTATCTATTTAATACCTTACCTCTGTTCTGTGAACCATCATCCATTTCCCATCATCCCCTTGTTTGTGGAACTCTAAATAAGGGTCTGATTTACCAAAAAAGTCCTGAAAAACAGCCACAAACAAAATAATCATCTTCTATCACTGATGCTTTTGTAAAGTGCTTGAATGGCTATCAACAGCTCTTAACTCACCTTTTTATCCAGCTTCCTCCCACACATGGTTAGGGTGATTATTCTGTTGTCTGATAACTCCTGCGCTGTTATCTAGAACAAATCAAGCAAATCGTAAAGCTCTCATACAAACTCTATCAATGCATATGTCAGTTCTGGTGTGTTATGCAGGATCTTACTGTGATGGCCCCCTTCCCTGCCGGCTTGCCATTAGCCAGAATCAGTGGTCGATGCAGCTTCTTATTTGACACGATCTAATACAGAACAGATGGCCCAATAAATGCACAAGAGGCGATACAGAAAGCTAATTTATCATAATTATGATCATAAAAGCTTATGGTAATTACTCAAAATTATCTAATTACAGTGATGCCAAACAGCATATAGCAGATTGACCTGGAAATATTAAGACATCACTTAAAATACTTAGTTTTACTGTATTTACTTGTGTTATAAAGTATGGATTTGAGTAAAATGGGAATATTTGTTTCATCAATAAATGTCTGATAACTTTTTTAACAAACAAATTATGTTTATTCCACCACATACTGCTTTCTCAACCTGAGTTGGACAAAACATCAATACCGCCTTTTCAAAGAGAAACCATAGTACTTTTTAATCATTTTAAAACCCCCATTAAAGCTTTAGATGACAACATTTTTATTACACATTACTATAAAGACACTTTTTTTTATGGTTTCTTATTTTTTTTCCATAGCAGTAAGTAAAATGTTATTTAATAAGAAGTACCGTACCACTCCCAGTGTGCAGGTGAACTCGCCCAGAAAGTCGTGTTCGTAAAGCTGAGAGCTGCATTTGTCCTCATCAAACATGGCAAATTTCAGCTTCTGGACCTCCTCAAAGTGGTAATCCACTTGAAATTTTACCCCAAATACTGGATTCAGGTTATTAATAGCCGTCTCTGTTCGAGCCAGCTGAAAAGACATACAAACAGAGGATATGCTTGTTAAATTTTTTTATTTAATTTTCAAAAAGCAACATGAAATTATACATTATTAAACATTTTTAACTGGTGGAGATCTTGTCATACGAGATGGACATACAAGATGGTTTTTTGCTTTCCCTGCAGAAACTGTATAAATAGATATCAAATTTTAAGGTGGTCCTTTATGTTTGCCCTTTATACTGTAGTTTATTCTTTCCAGTGCAATATAAGGTAGGGCCGCAGGAAAAAATATGACAAACATGACATTGCGATATTCAGTTTTTCAGATATACTGTATATTGTGATATGAATACATCAATTTCACCAGAGGTTTTGAATAGCACTGTTTGAAAAGAAATCATTAATTTAGATTGACTGGGGTGACTTTGAATGAGTGTGAATCATGGATAAAAAATTATAATTATTTTGAATTTAATAAAATTATTTTTTGCATAATAAAAAAATGATTACAATAGAACATTGAAGAAAAGACAAATAAAAAGTGCTTTACGGTTTTACGCAAAGTCATACAGTATTCAGGTACAGAAATTGAACAATAAAATGTAAAATAGCACTGCATAGTCTTCATTGTGTTGATAATTCAGTAAATTTATTCCTCATTAAAGTTAAAATGTACTTTTTGTGTGCCCTAATGCTTCCAACCCTCTTGAAATGCCTTTAAAGCACATGCAAATCATAAAGTTTCACTCTCTTATAGTTATACTTTGCAATGACTCCACAAATCTCATTTACTCTTTTGTGCTGATCAACTATAATTCTCAACATTGCATCTCCTGCGATGTGACTATTGTGGACACACATTGCGATATCGATGCTGAAACAATATATTGTGCAGCCCTAATATAAAGTGACAAATATTTTAATGGACAGATGTTCTATGTTCTTCCAGTAGAATTCTATCAAACGTCTTGCAATAACAAGACATATGTGAATCATTTTAGTTTGATAACCTGGTAATGAGAAACTTACAATAAATAAACCCAAAGCACATATTTCATGAGAAACTGGAATTTGAAATTGAAATTACTGAAGAAATTAATGTTATCACTTTTTTCCAGGAGGTTTTAATCACCTCACATTCCCAGATACAGTGAAAGAATGCTCCTCTATGTTTTTGGCATTTGAAACATATATCTGGGATGTTTGGCTTAAACTTATTTAATTTTTCAGGTTTGGAGTTCAAAGTTCAAACAGGGCATATGTTATTTAAAGATTGCACATCTATTTTAATGTCATTTTAAAGACTGTTTTACAAGATGCAGGAATTGACTGGGTTTACTTCTACACAATTACACACTCAAGGCTGTAAGGCTGTGGATTAATAATGAAAATAATGTTGTAAATAATGTTAAGTTTCTTGTACAGAACAATTATTTAGCTCCCAGAGACTGTATAAACAGGACATATGGGTATTTTTTATTTTTATTTTGACTATGTATGTATCTGCTAAAACTCTTTAAACTTTAAACGAATTGAATTAACAGCAATTGCTTAGGATAAAATATTCCACTATTTCATAATATTCTCAAGTCACATTTTTTTGCCATTCTAATTTTTTTTTTATTACATTGTTTTACATTATGCAATGTATTATCAAATTCATTTGTAATTTCCTATGTGTTTAATAAATTGTTTTTATTGTAATAAACTAACTAAAATAATTTAAGAAGGTGCAACAATGATAATGACTAATTTAAAAACAGCAAAACTGCAAGTAAGCAGAAATTATAGCTGGGACACATGTATATTAAATACAAGGTTATATTTAAAAAGTAAAAACAAGTGCTCTATATTTCAAATATTATTAAATATACTTTTCCATTTTACAGTAATAAAAATAAGATTATATGCATCAAGAGATGAGATGAGATTATATGCATGGATAATGACAACAATACTGGTGTATATACAGATAATTAAAACATGAAAGAATGTTTGGACAGCTTCTTTTTAGTATTTATGTGCATCTACATTTAGTCATTCGTGATCAGTGTTCTAAATTCTTAAACATCATGTTCTAGAATGCATTTTAGCATGCATTTATCTACCACAAGCGCATTCCTTTGTTTGTCTCTTGCTGTTTCCATGGCTACAGTGTGCGGTAGAAGAGTGATTTCGTGTACTGGCCTGCCCTACTGACCAGTGACTCTGGCCTGTGATGATTGAGCCGCTGAAGGCACAGTCCCATAGAGAGCTCAGACACTGCAACCTAGTTTGCTCATCAGTTCATTCGCTTTATTTGATGTTCAAAGAGATTTCCTCCTGTTTTGCTTCCTACATGCCATCTTTTTCAGTTTTATACACTTTCGACTTGTGCATTTTGTCTCAAAGGATATATGTTGTTTTCTAAGGCTCCCAGGCAGCTTCTCAGTGATAAGTTTTTAGTGATAAGTGTCCACATAAGTTTTTCTTTTCTTATAGAATGTTCTTAGAAATAAAATAAAGACTTCCTTCCAATGCAATTATAATTAATTGTTAAAAAAAAAAAAAAAAAAAAATATATATATATATTCTCATCCTCTGG
>CAIGQZ010032545.1:11245349-11287671 GCA_903798205.1 Danio tinwini | reverse complement strand
ATTTATATATATATTTATATAAAATTATTTATTATATATAACAATTATAATAATGAACTAAAATATTAATCATAATAACAATTAATGATATTATATAACATTAATATATCTATTTAACACATAATATGTAAAATACAGAAATGTATGTATATTAACCAAACATATTTGTATAATTATTTAAAATATATGTAAAAAAATATTTAAAAATAATATATTTTAATCTGAATGTGAATCTTCTCTCTCCATCTTTAATTATCATCAGGTTTAGTTAAAGGTTAACCAGTATTATCCACAATACTCTGTGATGGTAAACACTTTATATCACTTCTCCTTACCTCCACCCAGTTGCCGTCCACATCATGGAAAAGAACACAGAAGGGGTCTGATTTTGATGCTACATCTCGGTCCAGCAGGTTAGCGCCGCAGACTGAGAGCTCCACTTTTGTGACGCAATGCTGGGGCCCTAATGCAGGACCCACATCGGGGCCCGAGCCCAGAGTATAGGCCATGGAGAAGGGAGTACCTCCTCTCCTACACCCTGAGGATGACAAAGCAATATTACTTTATTTACAAAACTTTAAAAATGTATTAAAATAAATTTTAAAAAGTGATATACATAGTAAAGTGGTCATCCCACTTTTTATTAAGTGGCCTTAACTAATACTTATACTGAAATTAATCATTTGTTGCAATGTACCTACATGTAAATACATGTTTTTACATTGTACTTATGATTGATTAAATACATGCATTTAATTACATAAGTCACACCTGTAACACCTCTTGATTTATGTAATTACATCTGTAGGGATCGATTTGCTCATAATTAAATGTGTCCTGTAATAAAACAACAAAAACTTTGGAATCTGAAGAAAAAGGCCCAGGATAGACTTTGACACATTCTTGCCCTCTTTCCTGAACTTTTCTTCTCCTCTGGTATTAATAAATACTCAGGTTTGACTGGTAACGAGATTTTGTTCATTATCTTTGATAAATTTAGATTAAATTCCAACAGATGAGAAAATCTTTCAGTCACTGGTTAACTTTAACAAAATAACCATTCATTGCTGTTCTAGGGTATTTAAAGACAAGGACGAAGTGTCTCGCAAGTCTGTATCCTGGCCGACCCATAGTGCAGAGCTCTCAAGCTCAATACGATGTATAATTTGGACTTCCATCTATACTTTTAGATTTATCTTTGAGTAATTGATGTTGTGCATTTACTTCTGAATTGGCTTTTATTGTTTGCTTCTGTAATTGGCATGATACACTTTCATCTGGAAAATAAAGTGTTAAGTTTATGATGTATTCTGAATTCTCATGAAATCTTTTATATCCAGTAGATTATGTGGAGGCTGCTGCTATCTTGATCTGTGTACATGCTATCCAAACAAATTGCATGAGACTGCTTGGAGCAGTCTGCACTTCAGCTTGGAGACTATTTGATTTCTGGTTATCTCTAATTTAGCAAGTTGTATGGAAATGACTAAATTAACTACACTTTTAGCACAAGTGAGCAGGAGGCAGCCGGACTAATTAGGTATTCGTTAACCCTGCATCCTCTGACTAACTTCATAATGTCGAGATTCTTTCTGTGAGAAACATGTAAACACCGGGGCGTGAAAACTCTTTGTGGCATTGGGTCCCTAATGAACGTATAACTGAAGAGTATAGAATCAGATATAAATCAAAACTCTAAATTGATTCATGAACGACAAATGTGACCATTCCTAATTGGAAATACAGTCTAAACTTGACATTCACTTAAAATTGGAGTCAGATTGAATTTGGAGTTGAAGACAAATATAAATAAATTATAATAAATAACACAATTCTTTTCAGAAGTGCTAAAAAGGCCTACACACATTTAACCTTCGATCGTTTATCGGATTCCGTCTTTGGGCCGATAGAATGGAATCTTACACGTATTTAATTACACTATTTATTATCTCTTACACCTAAACCCACCCTAAAACTTACCCATACCACCCAACCTGTCCCTAACCCTACCCATATCCCTTCTCAAGAGCACCAGAAGTGGTCTACAATACAACAGGTAAGTGTAATATGTAACAGTAAGTGCATGTTATTTATTTTTTGAAGCAATTGTCCCAATATATAACCTACTGTAACATAGTGATACACAAAATTACAAAAACAATCCAAACTTGGCTGAACTTGCTCACATCAATATCATGCCTAATCACGGATTCTGATATCTGCTAGAACATTTCTACCTTTCTAACAAGTTAAAAGTCTTTTATTTTCACAAATCTCTGTATTGGATTGGTGCATGAGTCTTTTTGTTGTGAAAAAAAAAAGTTAAATATACAAAATATACAGCTGAAAGCTAAATTATTAGCACAATTTCACAATATTTTCTATTATTTTTTTCTACTGAATAAAGTCTTATTTCTTTTAGTTTAGCTAGAATAAAGGCCTTTTTTGTAAAATAATTTTAGTCAACAATTTTAGCCCCCTTACAAATTGTTTTTTCCATTGTCCATGCAGAACAAACTACTCCTAATAATTTTTTTGCTTTCTTTTAATCTTTAACTGTATGTATACAAATATTGTCATAAATATTTAAAAACAAATGACAACATTATTATGCATGTCTAAGGCTCAAATCTCTACAATGGCAGTGCTTTTCTTAAACTTATTTATGCTATGAGTAGAGACGCTGCTGCTTCTCACAGTCATAAGTATATTACTAAGTGCATTAACTCTATTCTGAAATAAGCTACTTATTAGATGCACAAAAAACTACTCCTAATGATCAACTCCACAGAGAAAACATAAAACATAGTAAACCTGGATCCTAGTAATGAAGTGCACTTCACAGCCTCTTTTAACCCCTAATTTTTTTAGAAATAACTGTATGATCCACTGACAGAAAGCTCCTCAAATGAAGAGTAAACCTGAAAACACTGTATGATTTGCACACGCGCACACAAGACGAGCGTCACACCACGACATGAGGAAAACAGCGAGGGCTCTTGTTGCTTAGATACTGATGTACCACTGTCGCTTTCTGTGTTAATGTCACAAACCACAATTAGGCTGTGACCACCATAGACGAAGCATGAGTGAAAATGACTTTACAGAATCACAACACATCACCTGTATTGTTACAACTAATCATGCTAAGGAGGGAAACTGGTTGATCTGATTAAGCACAAATGTATGTAAAATGTTGATTAGTAAATTTTCTGTGCAATGAAAGTAAATGGGGCCACGGCTTAAACATACAATTACTATATTTGATTTATTGTAAATTACTGTAAAGTTCCACAGTAAAAACTTGTTGTTTGGTTAACAGTATGTTTCCTTAATATAAATTGGTGAATACTATAGGTCTAATGGGACACTGTTTAACGTTTAGTTTTTATATGTTTTTCAAAGAAACAATCTTCTATTTAATGTGAAAATGCAAACTGACATTACCAAATGTGTCAGAGCTCACATTTGGGAGGTTGTTCACTTAATCAGTACTCTGTATCAACTGCAAAAATCCTGATCGAGCATCCTTATTAATTTATAGAATAAAACAAAAGTTATTAATAAATTATTAGTAGTTATTAGTTATTATTTAAACTATAAATTAGATTTTTAATTGCTATCTTATTTTTTTCCACAGCTTTTATTGTGACTATAAAAATTCAATATTACTATATTTCTGGCAGTTTTTTGCTTTTTAAATTATACTTTTTAACAGTGTTCTCACAGTTTCAGACATATAGAAAAGAAAAAAACAATATGTGTTAAGATTATAGTCAGTAAATTTATGCTCATTTTTACAACTTTGTCACCATCACACCTTGTCAACACAACAATATAAACCTCAAAGCTCTAGAACAGTTACATAAACTGCATTACACCCTAAATAATATACACATTTTAAGAGAAAACATAATGAAATTGTTTTATGAACTATAACATTCAGGGCCACAATCACATCACTTGCTTCACTACAGCCTCAAAGTTTGGTTTTTGAAAGAAAATCAGAACCAAAACAAAACTATTCGGTGCAAACTTGCTATTATAAACAACACAAACTTGTTCCTTTGCCAATGAGACAAAAACTCACCTAAGTTTGAATCCCAAAAAGGCATTTTTGCGTTTGTAGGGTTGCTGTAATTCTAAATGAACTCTACACTCAAATAACCATTATATAGTGCGGCAACTTTTCCAGCCATTCCCAGAATAATGACACGCTCCACATGACTGTGATGTCATGGAAAACCGGACACACAGTCTCAACACTATAAGAAAACTGGATGAGACGTGTGATTTGTGCAGTGCCAGAAACTCTCCACAAATGAGTAACCCTCCATTTAACCTTTCTAGTGTAATCTCTGCTGTCCATAAAATCATTCAGTGTCTTATCCTGACAACCGTCCACAAACACATATCCGATATCACTTATCATCAACTTAGGTTGATTCATTACTTATCTGCAATGCCAGATAACACACGGCTAGACATTAAAGTGTACAAACATTAAAGTGGAGAGCTGTAATCAAATATGACAAATGGTGCTATGGTTTTTGATTTATTTAAATGGTTGTATTACTCATATCTATAGTCATAATGAATCATACAGATTGTAGAAATAAAACAATATGCATTCTTATTTTGATTGCTGAACCATGAAAATCATCAGACCAATATTCATTGAATGAACCGCTAACTTATCCAGCATATGTTTTACGCAGCGGATGCCCTTCCAGCCGCAACCCATCACTGGGAAACATCCATACACACTCAATCACACACATACATCACGAACAATTTAGCCTACCCAATTCACCTGTACAGCATGCCTTTGGACTTGTGGGGGAAATCGAAGCACCCAGAGGAAACCCACATGAACACAGGGAGAACATGCAAACTCCACACAGAAATGCCAACTGACCCAGCCGAGGCTTGAACCAGTGACCTTTTTGCTGTAAGGCGACAGCACTACCCACTGCACCACCGCCCAGCCCCCAATGTCCAATATTTTATATTATATAGTACATTATTCATTCATTCATTCATTCATTCTCCTTCGACTTAGTCCCTTATTTATCATAGGTCGCCACAGCAGAATGAACCGCCAACTATTCCAGCATATGTTTTACGCTGTGGATGCCCTTCTAGTCGCAACCCAGTACTGGAAAACACACATAAACCCTCGCACTCGCACACACACTCATATACTAAGGACAATTTTATTTACCCAATTCACCTGTACCTTTATTCATCATTGGTCACCACAAAGGAATGGACCACCAACTTATCCAGCATATGTTTTACACAGCAAATGCCCTTCCAGCTGCAACCCAGTACTGGGAAACATCCATACACACTCATTTACACACATACACTATAGCCAATCTTTTTCAATTAACCTAAAGTGCATGTCTTTGGACTGTGGGGGAAACCGGAGCACACAGAAGAATTCCACGCGAAACCCATGCGAGAACATGCAAACTCCACACAAAAATGCCATCTGATACACCCGGGACTCGAACCAGCGACCTTTCTGATGTGAGGTGACAGTGCTAACCACATATTATATTATATTATATATCAGATCTTGGTGTCTGAATCAATAAAAAATTGTCAAAAATTATTTTCTTATATATAATGAAAGAATATTAAATACCAGTGAATTGTCTTGTAATGCCAAATAACTGTCAACTTTTCTGAAAATACAATAAATGATGTTATTGAATGTAATAAATATATTTATGCAAAATAGCAATTAACGTAATACATAAACAAACAAAGCATACAGCTTATTTACACAACTAAGAAGTATTTTTGTGGCTACAATTTGGGATTTTTTTTGGATGTATCATCAATTGTGACACTGAATGTCATTTTCACTGAATAACATTATTATTTGCTCCATAAAAAACAGAATCTAAAGTGGATTTACATCACATTACAACATAACATCCAATAATTAATAATAATGTTTATATGATTTCTTGTATGATTGTGAAGCACTTTAGGTGTAGCACATTACAGAGTTACATAAATAAATTAATTAATTCATATTTATGTCTTATGTAAATAAACACAGTTTGTTTTAATTGGAATGCACAGTAATATCTGAAAATAATGTTACATAATTATTATAAACAGTTCATAGCAAGTTTGCACACTCAAACTGTTCAAGCTACCTAATTAAAATAAGCTGAAACAACACAATTCTTGAGATTTTTTGGGGGACAACTTAAATATTTTATGTACAATTAACTTTGTGTTGGGACAACAGGAATGAATTGTGTGGAACCCTGCAATTGTTACAGTAGCCCCAGTGCTAAATACTTTATTGCTCAAACAAAGCATAGTTGGTATAAAATAATTATTATAATTAGTTTAATGAAAATATAAGCTTCACTTCTGCCTCGGAAGTTACTGAAAACAGTTTGATTCGAGATTTTGTAAACAAGCTTGACTTGAACTAGAAACTTGAACTTTACCCTAAAGGAAAACAAAACACGCAACACGTCATTTTGTTGGTATTATGTTCAGCAGCAATGTCTTTCGCAGCACTCCAGACAAAAATCACACATTAAGAGATTTTCCAGGGATTTTATCTTGCAACATAATGACCACTTTCCTTTCATTCATCATCTTCATCATGTACAATACGATTAAAAGTGTGCAAAATAGCATCAGAGAGAAAGATCTAAACTACAGGATGTCAATTCACTTTTCTGTTGTTATTTAAAATACATTCATTAAACAGTACTGATTGTAAGTTGACAATTTTGGGATTCATATATTTAGTAAACAAACTGTTCAAGTAAAATTTAGAGAACACATGAATATATTTACTATGTATTTATAAATATGTGACTTTTTAGTGCAGTTTAAGCATCACCATTTTTTGCTCAACGGTCAACCACATATTCACTTAAATATTATACAGTGCAACATCCTGTTTACTCTATGATGAGGTGACAAACCATTGAGCATCGAGAAAAAAAGTTTATAATGGCTAACTGAGGACAGTATGAATGGAGGCTAAAGCGGATGTGAGCGGTTAAAAATTTTCCAACTTCCCAAAAATAAGTATACTTTTTTGCCAGGATCTAATATGTTATTCAATATTGAATTAAAATGCAACCCATATGAAGAAAAACGTACATACACGTATTGTATGATGAGCATATTATGCAATTTAAAAGTCTAATGCGAGACATTCGTTTTATATGATGATTATTGTATTCTTAAAGCAAAACAGTCAAGCATGTTTATATAATAATAATATTAATAATGTTAATAATACATTATACTTTATGGATACATCATACGTTTTAAGTACATTAAATATAATATTTTGTATAAATCTTTATGCAAATCTATACATTTATGCAACCAACATGAATAGAGTGAAAAAAATAGGTAAACTCGTTGTTGTTTGTTTTTTGCATTAGGGTGGCCCCTTTTACCTCAATTCATGATTCCAAGATGAAATTTCAAAGAACTAGACACATTTTGCAAATGTATTTTGAAAAGGTTTATCATTTTTATCGTCGTTTACATATTTGTTTGACGCAAGTATGTTAACGTCCTCGTTGCTGCTTTGTAAGGCTTAACTATTAATCGCATATTTGGCTTGACCGATTGTTGTTTTCATAAACGTGCACACCTGAACTCTTTATGCTAATCTTACTTCCTTTCAGATGTTAAAATGTAACACCCTGCATGTTTGTGTATGGGAATGAATACTTCACTAAGTCACTGTATAACTCATTAACTCACCTTGCGAAGCAATGCGCAGGCTCACTTTTCTTCAGCGTCTTCTGTCGTTATTTCTAGTGTTGTGGCAGCAGCTGTGCGTTTCAAAATATCTGTGAGTTGATTACACTATCCATCCAAAAAGAAAATATGCCAGTTAATGATTTATCAAAAGGTAAACGACGTTAAGGAGGAAGAAAGTGGTTCCCGCGCGTGCAGACTTCCAGAGTCGCGCGCTCAATGAACCAACAGTTGTGTAGTTTTTACAGCTCTGAACTCCGCCCGTGTGCACATCTGTCATTACAGAGCTCGCCTGTTCTTCTCAGCGATGCCACCGTCGAGAAGAGCTTAATAGGAGATGGAGAAGGAAAACTGTTAAACTAACACACGTGTTTTAAGTTAGAGCCGTTTTTTATCTTAATGTACTTCTGCTGAAGACTGCTCACGATGTTCTGGAGAGCTTGTGAGGGGGGAAATCATGTTTTCATATTTATATGTTTTACAGTAAATAAAACAAACATGTTTTGGTCATTGTTGATTCCAACTAATTTAATCGAATTTAATTTTAAAATATTAACAACAGGCAGTGCCAGAGAGTGATGAAGGATCATTTCTGAGATTGAACTGACAAAGCTTGTCAATGTCAACATCGTTGTTGACAGCTATAAAACTGGTGGCTTTTTTCGTTATTATCCTATACATCATGCCATGTAATCGTAGCGGCTGGCATGAGTGGTTTAATCCAGGTGAACAGATTTTTTTAATGAACATACATTAAGACTATAGCGATCCACATCTACATTTGTTGCTGTACTGCCATCTAGCAGTGATACTGTAGTGTGCAAAGTGTTGGAGAAAATGGTCCATTTTAAAATACTTTGAATACGCAGTGATTTTCTCACTATACTTACTTTCAAGTCCTTATAAACCTAGTTTCTTTCTTCTGTTAACCACAAAAGATGATATTTTTAAAAAGCTGAAAACCTGTAACCACTGGCATGCCTAGTAGGAAAAACAAATACTATGGAAATAAATGCCTTCTTTAAAATAACTTCCTTTATTTTTAGCAGAAGAAAGAAACTCAAAACGGTTTGGAACAAGTGAAGGATAATTAAATTACAGAATTTTCATTTTTGGGTGAACTATTAAATTAAATTGAAATATGAAAATTACTTCATTTATTCTCCCTCGTGTGGTTTCTTTCTTCTGTTAAACATAAAAGAACATTATTTGAAAAATGACGTCAATGAGTGTCAACAACCAGCATTTTTCCCATTAAAAGCGACAAGTTGACTTTAATTAAAACAGAAAGTAAACCTGTTGTAACTTAAACTTTGAAATTGACTAAACTTAATTTTTATAATTATGCAAATAGTTCATTTACTTAAATTTAGGGCACCGAGTTCACACACTTTTTAAAGTAAAGTCAACTAATCACTTTTAAAGATTTTGAAATGTATTATACAGTCACTGGACACTTTTTTTGGTACGGCTTATTAACACATCTAATCGGCAACAACTCTGTGCCTTTAGGCATGTAGACTTGGTCATGACAATATTTGCCAGTTCTGTTAAAATCCCTTGGTGCCAGAGAAGAGAAGAGAAGAGAAGAGAAGAGAAGAGAAGAGAAGAGAAGAGAAGAGAAGAGACTGACCAGAGTGGTTCAGCTGATAGAAAGTAAACCACTTGTTTTAACCGAGGTCTGCAGAAGAGCATCTCTGAACACACAGCACATCAAACCTTGAAACAGATGAGCTACAGCAGCAGCAGAATATGTGATATGTCATACAGTGGTGTGGAGCATAATTTGGTGGCACATGTTTGCTAAACCAGTTTCTTTAACATGACAATGAGCTCAACAAGTCACCAGATAATGGACAGTAGATCCCCTTTGGGATGTGCTGGAATGAAAGAAACAACTTGTGAATGTGCAGCTACCAAATTTGCAGCAATGGTGTGGTGATGTCACGTCCATACTGTACAAAATGTTTTCAAAATTTTCACTTTCAGTTTTAAAAGCAAAAGAGGTTCCACTTGGCATTAGCAAGAAGCACCTATTATGACAAAAATTTCAATTTGCTTATTATTTACTCATTTACTTATTGTTTCCAAACTTTTACGAGTTTCTTTGTGTGTTAAACACAAAAGAAGATATTGAAGACACTTGGAAAAAAGCTGCAAAAAGCTGCAAATGTCAAAAAAAAAAAAAAAACTCAAACATGTTTGTGACCATTTTTGTTGATTGTTTTATTTGATGATTGTTTTGTCAGGGCTAGGATTGTATTTGGTGTGTGGGTTGTTGTAAAATATGCTATTTGTAAGAATAAAAATTCCATGACGAAAAAACATGCTTGTGACAAGTGATTAAATGATAACAGCATGTTCCCTTTTGGGAGAACTATTACTTTAAAAATGACTGTTTTAACATACAGCAGTCAACATTTGAAGTTTTCAAAGACATTAATGGATGTTGAATAGTTTAAGGACAACTTTGATTTGAAAAAGGGTTTTGAACCACTTCAAATGCTGAGTAGTGACCACTATAGAATAGTCCTGTACATAATTTATCCCTATTATTTCAATTCTATTTTGAGATGTAATTAAACTGTTGTCCAAAACATGAAGTAATCAATCACCTTTATTAAAGTGCACAAAAACAGCAAAAAAACAGGCGTAATAATTGCAAACTGACCAGTGCAACTACTGTGACAAAGAAAGTGGTTTTGTGTATCAGTAATGCAAGCACTGTGCAGTTTCACTTTTACTTACTTACAGTTACTATACAGAATAAAGCATATCACAAATAACAAAACTGTTTCTGTAGATGAAAGCTGAGCAGATTAAGTCAAATGCAGACATAAATACGTAATTTAAAGGGGAACACAACAGCCTGGTGTCCAAGGTGGATCAGTGCATAAATGCCCATAATAGATGTCAGTGGATCAGCAAAGGAAGAGCCTGATTGTGCTAAAACGTCAAGAGAGCTGCCAGCTTCAGTGTGCTATCTAGCTTAACAGTAGTTTTAAACTATACAACAGCTCTTGAGCCGTTTTACATGCTCTTTCTCTTTACTGACCAGAGAGTATTGTTTCTATTATGTGGACATTAAAATATTGTCCATCCCTGAACTGATGGAAACTGTATTGTTTGGTGTAATGTATTGCTCAAATGAGGTAATGTGTTCCCTTTGTAAATAATGTTAAAATGCAAATAGCACTGAACTAAGAGTATTTACAAATAAAAACCAAAACACAAAAAAACTAAAAGGAAAGAAAGAAAGAAAGAAAGAAAGAAAGAAAGAAAGAAAGAAAGAAAGAAAGAAAGAAAGAAAGAAAGAAAGAAAGAAAGAAAGATTAAACCGATGAAAAGTTCAGTTTGGGATCTTTTAGATTTTCATCATCTTTGGCAATTCGGTTCCTCCAGAGTCTGTGTAAAATGACAAATGCAGAGAAGCTCAGGTTTTTATGTGCATGTCAGGCAGTTCTTCTAGTTCATTCTTATTGATTACAAAAACTACATAAGAGATTAAAATTAAAGAACAATCTACAGTTTCTTAAATTTTAAGTTTACTGCTTAGTCTTGTTCAATGTAAAACATATTTTGGGTTCCACAAAATTGATTTGTGTTGGGACAACATGAAGGAAGGAAGTTAACTCATTAGTTATTACAAATTTTACAAATTTACCCGAAACAATTAATTTGTCCCAAAATAAAACTCAATAATTATGTTGTTTCAGCAAATTTTAAATAAATAGTTTGAAAAAACACAAACATAATTTAAGTCTTTAAAATTAATGTTTTTTTCAGCATATTTTACAAGTTGTATGTATTCTGAAGAAAAGTATAAGAAAAATTTTAAACTAGACATCTGGAAATCAAGAATGAACTAAACTAGACAACACTTTCAAATTCCTCCCAGTCAATCTGGCAACTGATAGTAATTTCTTTCCTATCTTAAAAACCCTATTTAATGGGTTAATTCACCCCAAAAGGAAAAATATGTTATTAATTACATGCTGCTCCAACCCCTGAGACCTTTGTTCATCTTTAGAACACAAATAAAACTATTTTAGGTAAAATCGGAGAGCTCTCTGACTGTCCATAAACAAGTCAAGAATGGTACCAAAAATACTCAAAACAGTCCATATGCCTTTAGGGTTTCAATCAAAATAATATCAAGCTAAAATAATACTTTCAAAATAAATCTAAAAATATATTTTATACATCATAAAGATTAGACTATTTCTAATTTATTGAACTCTAAATTCTTCTTTAATTTTTATCCCCACTGTAGAGTTGTCAGATAAAGTGTTTATACTGTATAGTCATACCTTATAACTTCAATGGATGGGCATAATGGAAGAGATTTGGCAATCAGTGTGGCTCCTGCTGTGGTTATTTTATTGGCCTCCAGGCTGCAATCATTAGTTTTATTATCATCAGCACACAGTAATCACACAAATATCATGCTTATCATATCATGATTGCAATACTTACTCGAGTCTTTTTAGTTTCGTACACAAGGGCAGAATCTCAGCCAGCGTCCGTGCAAGATTGTCCTCACATTCATTCCATGACAAGCTGACAAAAGACATAAACTAATTTAAAAAACACCCAAAGAGCACAAGGAATGGGACAATGCATTATCTAGGTAGGGCTTATCATTTATAAATGTACAAGGCTACATTTAAAATGTCTGATCCAACCTGACATCCTCTATGAATGGACAGTGTTTTAGGGATAAAGCCACACCAACAAGATCTGAAGACCCAACCGCGGTCAAACTGAAAGACAACAAGCACTGGATTACAGTGTACAACAACCAAATCATATTGTATACAGTTATAAAATTTCATTTGAATTAGGAATCATTGGTAAAATCATTTCTTCACTGTCACTTTTGGTAGTGGTATTATTTCATTTAATAAATCTACAGCTATGGTCAATATAAAACACTTGAAAATTCTCAGAGCAACATGTCATTTTTGTTTTATTCTACTGATGAAATTTCCATTTATTTCCTAATTTATTTCCAATTTTGAAATAAAAATGTTGTAGTTTAGAGCTTTATTTTTAAAATTTGTATATTGAGTTTTTGGTACAATATTCCAATGCTATAACGTCAGAAAATGATATAAAGAATAACCTCAATTTTTAATTGTTTTTCCCAGCACAATTTGTTTTGACAAATAAGTGCTCTAAATATTTAAAACTTTGAGAATGTTTTAATCAGATATGCACAGAATAATTCATTTTAAAATTCCTGACTGTATTTTAAAAATCCAGTACATGCAGAGAATCTGTGAATTCTTAATTTTATTCACAGCTATAGGAATATTTTGTTTAAATATAAGTCACTGTAATATATTTTGTGTCTTACTGTAGTATTTTCAGTGCCTTCATGCTCACCAAACCTTCACAAAGAGCACTTGATCCTTGCGGGCCAAACTGATTTTCTGACAAACTACAAATACAAACAAAACAATTGAAAAAATAAATAAACAATTATTAGCCCCTTGTTTATTTTTCCCCCAATTTCTGTTTAACAGATCGAAGATTTTCTTTTGATTTTCTTTTGACTCTGTTAAACATAATTAGGAAAATATTTAAAAAAGAAAAAAAATTCAAAGGGGGGCTAATAATTCTGACTTCAATTGTGTATATATATATATATACACACACACACACACACACACTTTTTTACTGTCATTGAAAAGTTCTGTTTACCATGCAAACATCAAGAAACTTACTTGAGTTCTGAAAGCTGAGGTAGCAATGGAAGAATTTTGCCAAGCTTAGCAGCACTGGCCTGACCAAGCTTGTTTTTAGACAACCTGTTAAAAAACATTGAAAAATCAAATGAGCTACTGATTTTTGTGAGCGATATCACTCATTCATTTAAAGCAATAAATGTTTTACTTTAGCTTCTGAAGAGCTCTGCAGTGGGAAAGTGCTGTGAGTAGTTTCTCTCCAACCTGGTCAGTCATAATGTTTTCTGACAGACTGCAAAAAATTTATTAATTAATAAAATAAAATAATGATGTAGTGCATCAGTTATTGTAATTATGTTACTGTGATAGGAAATCTACTGAATATAATTGATTTGAATGAATTTATTTTGAACAAATTTTAGAAAGTAGTATCATATGCTCATTAATGCTGTATTTATTTATTTTAAAAATCGTGTAAAAATAATATGGTAAAATTATGTTACAATTTACTTTGAAAATCTGTCACTAAATTCTGGTAGCAAAGATTCATTTTAAGTGGCCATTACTCTGGTCTTTTATTAACGTCACATAACTATTCAGATATAATTCAAATACACTTATCTAATGCTAATAAAAAATAACTTTACTTTTACTTTTACTTTTCATTTGCCATTGAAGCATATGTTTCCACTAGAGGTCATCATACACCTTATAAATATCTCTCATGTAGTAGGTGCTCAATGCAGATGCCATACCTTATTTTTACCAGCCCTGTCCATGAAGGAATGTATTTCACAAGCTCATTAGTACCACCATCTCCCATCCGCCAACTTTCCAGCCTTAAAATAAGAAAAAATAAATAAAATTTACATAATCCCAAATGCTGCTAGCACTTGTACATGTGACTTTTCATAGACCACAATACATACTCAATCTCCTCCATCTGTCTGAAACCCTTAAAAGAGGCCAGTAGACAGAGTATGCCAGAGCCATTCACAAAAGTCTCAGATGTCACCACTGTAATATTGTTCAAGCTAAGAACAGAGCAAAAAGTCAGATTAAACAAACTGAATAACTGATGACCAGATGAAAAACTGAATGGGCTTCAGCTTGCTAAATTGACAACTAACATTACCTGAGTCTCCGAAGTGAGGCCAGTTGACTCAAACCTTGAGCTAGGATGTTTATACCCTCCTCGTCGAGGACCACAGAGTTCAGTCTATTATTGTGAGCACAGTATTAAATATAGGACAGCACAGTATATCCTGTCAATGTGAGTGTATTATTATAAACACTGTACAGAATGTGGTACCGTATTTCTGTCAGTAAGACACACTGCATCAGACCTCTGACCAAGTCACGGCCTCGAGCTGCTGTCCAACCAGAGCACTGCAACATACTGCACAAGTAGACATCGACCAATCAGAGATCTTGCATTCTGCTGCATTGAGTAATAATGAGAAACTCGCTTGGGGTACCTGAATGACTTCAGATTTGGCACATTTTGAAGAGCTTTCCCGAATAGTGCAGCTCCATGGTCACATAAGACAAGCTGGGACAAGCTGAAAGACAGGAAAGGGAATGTTTAAAAGATGCATTAAGGTAAATATGGAATGAGATTACGCAAAATAATTCCCACCACTTTTGCTGTTCAAAATTAAACGTAAAAAACAACACACCTCAGACTCTCAAAGGCTGGAGTGTTTGGTAGGGCTTCGGCAAGAGTTTCCACTTCCTCCTCAGAGGCTCCTTTCAGATCCAGACTGGAAAGGACACCATACTTATAATAATAATAATAATAATAATAGAATATCATGTACTGTATACAGGATTTTTAAAAACTTCTTGTACACTTTAAGTACCAGGGTTATTTTTATTGAAACCAGGTAGGTTTCAAATGATGCCTTGCAATTTTATTTTTATTTTTACACATTTTAAAATGCTTTTTATGTGCATATTTTATACTGAAGAAAGTGAAAGGACAATAAATTATTATTTATATAATGTTTAGAACCATAACCACTGTTAAAATGTATAGCATGGAGATGATTTCTAATAATTTTCTGTTTCTGTTCTGTTTCTGTTATGTTTGATGGTCGAGAGAGCTTAACGAGCTGCAGCTTAAGAAAACACATGAAAATAGAAAAAAAAATTAAGAAGCAGTTTTATTGGTTAATTTAGTTGGTTAATATAGCAGTTAATTTAGTTATCTTATTTAATAATGTTTCACAGTTAATCTGCAGTTTATTTAGGTTAATTGTAAGCAAAAGACAAAGGAATCATTCAAGCAGGGTGTTAAAACAAACAAAAAATTCACCATCAGGTCACCTACAACTTTACTACCAATAGTCACTGCGCAATAAGCAAATCACAGCTGCCTTCGTCACTTTTTCCAGTTCAATCCATTGTGGTCCGTGCTATTTGCATGTGTTGTGAGGCTTCGCAGCTCATTTTCTATTTGTGTTGTGAGGATTTGTAGTGCATTTTGTATTTGTATTAGCGTTTTGATGATTTGCGTTGAGTTTTCTATTCCTGTTTGCATTGTGAGGATTTGTTACACGTGTGCTGTCAAACCATTGAAGATGTTTTCCTAATTTGCTGTTTTTTTTTCAATTTGCGTGTGATTTAAGCTCTCTTGGCCACCATAGTTATAGCATAATTTCCCACATACCACACAATTGTGCTCCTAATAAAACTTATTATTTTAATGCTAATGCTAACTTACATTACTAATCAAGACAAACTAAATTAATAAACTGTGCATAGTAAGGATAAATACATGCTCTGGAAAGAGCAGAAAAAACAAAAAAAATTCCCATTACAGCACACTGTTAACAATTTTTGTAAATTAAACAGTATTTAACTGTAATATGAACTGTATTTTACTGTAGGACAGTTATGCAGGATGTTACTGTATTTTAAAGTTGCATTGTGAAAATTACTGTATATTTTACAGTAAAGATAAACATACAATTCTGTGAATACAAATACAGCAAGATAAATGGTGCTGTAAATGTAAATACAGTGTTTTTGCTTCAATTGATTTACAGTAAGTTACAGGCAAACTGCTGCCAGTATGTTGCTGTAGAATCTACAAGAAAATAGTGTAACCAAAAAAGGCTACTAAATACATTATTTGAGATGTGTAAAAATACACTGATTGTAAAATGCCAGTAATGTCTTGTGATAATTGTATGTCCACTATAAATACAAAAATGCCCATATAGTACATATAATTCATAAATACAAAGCACTTACGTGATGTTCCTGAGATTCGGTAAGGACGGAACGACTGCAGAAAAAAACTCTGCGCCTGTTCTGTCCAATATAAGAGGAGAAAACCTGGAAAACAATACAATACCAGAAATCATATTAAAAAAATCTCATCTGATAAATCAAAACTATTAGTGACTTACTTTAAATCCATTAAGGCTTGACATTTCTGGATGGGAAGTGTGAGAGGAGTAAGATGCTGTCCTTCGACATCACAGTCATTGAAGCTGAAGAATGTGACGAAAGTGGCATTTTAAATCAAATGTAAGAGTATCACTTTTTTAAAGAAATTAACATGGCAAAGCCTTATGTTGGCTTGAGAATTTTTTTTTAAAAACTGTCAGATTTAAGAGGTTGCTATGTATTAAGATAAAAGTATTTAAAAAGCAAAAATAAACACAACCACCTCATAAGCAAAAAAAAAAAAAAAAAAAAAAAAAAAAAAAAAACACAACCACCACAAAAGAAAAAAAAAAAAAAAACAAACAAACAAAAAAAAAACTACATACCTGATAGAGTGCAGAGCTGGCAACACATTTTCAGGATAACCGCTGTAAGAAAAAAAGGCCCAAATTAGCTCTGAATATGTAATACTGTAAAGCCTATCTATGCACAATATTCATAGAAATCCACAGTCTATGAGCATAAACATTAATATACAGTAACTTACACTGAAGTGGAGCTGGAAATGGAATTGGCCTCAATAATCATGTTTATGGATGCACGGTTGACCCTGCAAAAGTAATGTAAATGTTTTGTAATGCCTTTAAAATATTTCTTAAGCAATATTTAACATTAAACGTTTTCCATAATCAACTATAAATGCATTTATGAGTTACTATTAATTTAGAAGCAATTGCTAATAGAATTGCATGCATGTAAATGTACATCTGTTGTGCCATTAAACAGAAACATGTTATGAGATAGTTATATTTATATAACATTTATATGAATATGTGTAACATTTTTATTGTAACAATTTTATTTTATTACATATTATATTCTATTAAATATTTTCTTCATATATATAAAATAATTTGAGATAAAATGAGGGTAACATCGCCACACAGTAAAATAGGTAACATACCCACAGTTTTACATACACTTATTTGAGAAATCCAAGAATATTTGAACAAGTCAGCAGGTAAACTTACTAGTAGATACTAGTACTACTATATCATTTAGTCTCTTTCACAGTATTTTCAAAATCATACTGTTTTGAACACAAATGATTACAAATACTGTGTTGTGCTGACATAGTTTGGATTAATGGCATAAAGACCATAAAATGCTCAGTGGTCACGTGATGTGTGTCTGTAGGTTACTGCATGAAACCACACCTGATTTCTCTGATGTGCTGCTGCAGACTGAGGCATCTGGCAATGAGGCCGATAGCAGCACTTCCTGTCATCCATGGCTCTTCAATTCTAATAAAAACATCTCAAAGATGTCACATTATATCTTCATATAGAAATAAAAACTAATCACAGAGAGAAGAACAGCATCACTACATCAGTTCTTCATTGTTTCTTCAGCTTTTGGCCCTTAAAACACACATTTAACACACACTCGCAAATCTGTAGTTGTCTCAAATCACAAGACACTATAAACTAATTATATGAACTCATGTATTTAACCAAGTCGTGCATAGGTACACATATTGGGAACAATGTACGTATATACATGTATTTTTTCCTCACATATTTTTCCCACCAATCCAGTGCAGTTTCTATCACATCTCATCTTGTTTGTTCTTTGAATTCTGTTGTTGAATAAATAGCATTCATCTTGCTAAGGATAATTTTATAGCTAGCATATACATTAAACACACAAGGCTACATTTTCATACCTTTTATCAAGAAAAAAAAAACAGCCTCACTGGAAATGATATGCAAAGCATACTGTAAGTGAAATGACTCTTGCATGTCATTTCATTCATTTGCCTTAGGCTTAGACCTCATTTATCAGGGGTCGCCACAGCGGAATGAACCTCTAACTTATCACACAGCGGATGCCCTTATATATATATATATATACAGTAGTAAACATCCATACACTCTCATTCACACACACACACGCACGCACGCACGCACGCACGCGCACACACACACACACACACACACTACTGCTAATTTAGTTTATCCAATTCACCTATGGCGCATGTCTTTGGACTGTGGAGGAGCACCCGAAGGTAACCCACACGAACACAGGGAGAACATGCAAACTCCACACAGAAATGCCAACTGACCTTCTTACTGTGAGGCGACAGTGCTAACCACTGTCATTTCAATATAGGGTAAACAAATCCACTCATTTTGAAAACTCTAATGTTAGTCCTTATGGAAATTTGAGGGACAGTTATAATCGATGTACATGAATTCACAAAAGAAATACTGAAATTATTATACTTTTTGTTTGGGTTGTCACATTTTCTGGGTATGAAACAATGGTAAATTGCCAAAATCAAACAAGGAATAGATGTAAAATATAAAAATGTTTTAATGTGTTCTCACCTGATGTCTCTGTGTTGGTTGCAGCGACTAAACTGTTTAACGAAATGCTCAATCTGCTCAGAATTCAGACCATTATTTCTCAGTCTGAAAGGAACAGAAACATGCTGATTAAACATTTGCCAAAATATGCACAAGAAATGAATAATTAACTGTAAAATCTTACATTAAAGTGTGGATTGTGGATAATTCAGCCAGGTTATCCAGTAAAGAGAAAAGTCCCTGACTGTTCAGTGAATTAGAAGACAAGCTAAAGAAGAGAAAATCAATAAAGCCTAAAATCCATTGTCTTTATGACTTTAATAGATATACACATGTTGTACATAATAGTGCACATTGATAGTAAAGCATTCTGTCTATTAAAAATTGAAAAATCTATAAATATGACTTAATATTTGAATATCAGAGGTGTTTACACCATTTTTCACGGTACACAGTTATACAACTGAGCTCAAACACTCACTCTAATGAAAGTAGTCTTGGGCATTTTTTCAGGATTTTCACAAGCATCTTCAAGTGTGCAAGCTCAAAACTGCACTCCCTAAGTCTGAAGTAAAGACAACAATAAGAGGAAGAAGAACACCAACACACTTTCGCTTTTGACTCAAGTGAATAAATGAAATTGTTCATGTGACTTTTTGATTGTGTGAGTTTTTTATAGCTCGCATGCATTCCGGGAAATTACCTAAGAGTCTTGCTATTGGCATGTTCTTGCACAAACTGAATCAGAGACTGATCTTCCACGCCAAGACTAGAGACAAGAAAGCATATACCTTCAGATAAGTTAATGCACATCAATGCACGTTATTACAAACAACATTTTTATGTTCATCAATGTTCATTGCAAAAAACCAAACAACCAACCCCATTACAATTAAAATTGTTACATATCATTATTTATCTTTGTTGTTGTTGACTGAATACAGTCATTGGACAATCACAAGCAAATGTTCAGATATGTTGTTAATGTTAAAAGTAAATAAACAACATAAGTATAGTAAGCAATATAAGATAATGACAGTTAAAAACAAATAAAAATTTCATTGCTAAGAAATAGATAAATTAAATGGAAGGAGAGTGTATCTATTATCCATCTATTATAAGTTTTTCCCCAGATAATCCAATCTTTTCCAACTTTAGAAAATACATGGTATCCACAAGCCTTGTCACAATCACCAGTGATCCACTCCTGACAGATCACTGGTGAACGACATATGTCTTGTTAAGGAACTACAAATCCCATCAGGCCATGTCATACACACCAGTTGTTGATCACGGCTGATGAGACACACACAGCTGAGACTTGTGATCACTGATCATTTAGACTATTTATGCACCAGTTTATCACAGAGTCTTTCTGTCATAGGCAGGAGTAAGACAAGGGACAACAGAGGAAAGGGTCCAATTTCTGACTTAGTCTGATTATTCATTAAGGCAAACAAGTTCAAAACAGGAGTAGCTGGTACATAAAAGGCAATCCAAAAACGTAGTCAAAAAACAGACATAAGGTCGGAATAAGCGGCAAAACAGGATCAAACGCTAAAGAAGACTAAGGTCAAAAATACAAACAGACAAAACAAAGAAACATCAGGACATGCATTGTACATGCATTAAAGACTCCATGCTAAACTGGTGTATAAATAGTCTGAATGATCAGTGATCACAAGTCGCAGCTGTGTGTAGATCAGCCGTAATCGACAACTAGTGTGACATGGCCTGATGGGATTTGTAGTTCCTTAACAAGACATTTGTAGTTCACCGGCTATCTGTCAGGAGTGGATCGCTTGTGATAACACCATTGAGATGTAGTTGGACGCTTATTTGATTTCCTGCCTAGCTAATAATGATGTAAAGGCTAAAATATCAAGCTGCTTAGAATTAAACTGTAACCCAATTTAAGTTCCCCAAAAATGGCTTCATAAGGGGATGGGTCTATATTTACCAGCAACACCTTACACATAATTGTAAAACAATTAATCCAGTACTTCTGTAACATAGGGCGCATAAATAACCATATGATTTAAATTACACTAAGGTGCATGGCATCTGTAACATCTGTCATCGATATCAGGAAAAACTTTTTGCATGATTTTTAAAAAAAATGGATTCTATGAAACACTTTAAAATGTATCAGGCTAAGGCAAGCACATATTGTACTAGAACCGATTCTCTCCAGAGCACCAAGTCACCATTCTTCCTCGAAACAATTCATATTCTCAAACTTTCTTTAATTTTAGTAAGAGAATCATCCAAGCTTAAAATACACCCATAACAAGCAACATTCATCAGAGATAATGAACAAATTTAAAGTAAAACTGAAAAATAGGTGCTGTAGTGCTTTTACCTGACTTCGACGGCAACAACTTTTTCACAGGTATTCATTGAGTTGACCAGATGCAGCGCCCCGATTTGAGTCATTCTGTTGCCGATGAGGCTGTGAAGGAGCAAGTATTAAATGGCACAATAAATACAGTCAAGCCTGAAGTTAGTCATACCCTTTGCAAATTCTGATGTAAAGCTACTTTTATTCAACAAGATTATTTTTTTTGGACCGAAAATGAGACAGGCTTCTCCCAAAAGATTACAAGATGATGTACAAGAGGTATCAAAGTGAGAAAAAAATATTTCTCAGCTTTTATTTACATTTGAACAAAAGCTTTAAAGGTCACATAAAGTGAAATGTGCATTTTTTTATTTGATGTTTGACGTAATCTTAACTTAAAACTGAAGAGAGGGTGGGACATAGAGTAGCTCCTCCATTTTAAAAAACATCCAATGGCCTTTTGTTTTTCTCACAGCTCTGGCAGTGAGCGTGGTTGAGCTCAAGCGCATCAAATGAAAACCAAATGAGAAGCATCTTGAAGAGGGCAGGGCATTTCAAATACTTGCAAGCATTGGATTGGTTATGATTTGATGAGAAACTGAAGTATGAGATAAGTTGAATGCATTGTCACTGTTGATGCATTGTCACTGTTTTGGAGAACACCCAGCAAGTATTTTTTGTTTTTAAAATAAGTCTAATAGATGTCTAATAGACGTCTAAATATAGTCATCTTAGCTAAAACAAGGCTAAATTTGGGCTTTCAGTAAAAATCTAATGGATGTATAAGAATAGGCCAAAACTGGTCAGAAATGAATGACTACACATATAAAGTCTGTCTAATCTGTCTATTTGGTGACTAGTCTAGTTTTGGGTTATTCTTACAGTAGATGTCTATTAGATTTTTATTGACAGCCCAAGTTTAGCCTTGTTTTAGCCAAGCTGTCTACGTTTAGATGTCTATTAGACGTCTATAAACACAAAAAAAATCCTGGGCACTAGCTAATAGGTATCCTTAAAACTCCTTAAAGCATTTTAATGTTGCTGACAAATGCTAGGCTTACCGATGTGTGTTATCAGTCACATTTGAGGAAGTATTAGCATAACTGTCTTTTTTAATGTATATTGTGTGGTTTGTATTGCTCTGTTTGTCTTCTGTTGCTATTAAACCTAATGTCTGAATGTTAAATAAAAGTCGAAGAACTGCACTTTTTTTTTGTTTAATTTCAAGGGACCTTTATGTCAGCATTTTCCAGAAGTATGAATAATGTCATGCTTGACTATAAATGTTATGAAGTAGTTCATCCACTATATCAAGCAAATATATCCACTATATCATCCACAAGCAAATGAATGTTAGCAAAGACCATTTCAATTCTTACCTCACTGAGCTGGAGATCTTTAGTTTGGGCAAATAGTCAACAAAACACTTCACTCCTTCATCTTGGAGAACATTATGAGACAAGCTGGAGAAGGAGGAAAATAATTCAAAACGAACTTTGTTTTGTGATCAGCTGTGATTGCAGGAAAGTAAAATGTACTGGCTTGGTGAACATGGTGGTGAGGGGATAGAGGAAAACTTACTCCAATTCAGACAGATGAGGACAGCTCTCCAGTATCTTTGAGAGCTTCTTGATGTTGGTTTTGCTCAGATTATACTCTGTGAGCCTGTTAACATGACAGAGAGTTAAGAGGTGCTACAGAAAACACTGCAATAAGTATTTTTAAATATATTGCATAAAAGGGAATACAAAATATATTAAATAATTAAAAATATTTCAATATATTACTTTTTTATTAGTATAATTGTGTATGCACCCTATACATACACTTGCTGTGCATTTGTATGATGCTTAGTGACTTGAACCTTGATATTTGCAGACTGTTAGCTATGTGCTTCTTCTGTTAAAGCCACAAAGGGGAAATAGTTGTCTTGGAGATTACTGTTGTTGTTGTTTTTTTGGTGTTGACTGTTTCTGTTTTGTGCATTGTTAGCTCTGTGATAGGTCCAAGTTAGTCTAACACAGTAAACTATTTATTTAAATAATAAATAAAAAGAATAATAAGTACAATAGGAATAGAGAGTGTTAGAGTAAGAGGGTCAAGTGCTGACAAAAAAAAATGTCTAGCTAGTGGTTGTTTTGTAGTGCTTTTAATTGAATGCCATTAGCAACCAGTGCAAATTTTAGTATTGTGAATTAACAAGTACCTTATATTACATAATACATATATTTATTTTTACATTTTTAGTTATTTTTTGTCATTTTGGTATGCCCTTTTTATATTTTTATGCATTTTAGTTTTGAAACCCATCATGAAACAATCTGCGCAAAATGTAAAATAAAGCATGAAACGGGAAAATGGCGACATACAAAACATATATAACCTACAAATAGACCCAGCAATGGAGTTAAAAAAATAAAATAAAAAAAAATAACAAATCTTCGTTCCCAGAAGTGTCTAATCTAATTATTTCCAAATGTAAAGTGGGGGTGAGTCCAAGAAGCAAGTCAAAAAAAGAAGCCTAACATTTTTCTTCCAGAAACAGAGGATAACTTTTTTTGCTATGATCCTGTTATACTGAACAGGTAGTCATATATTTCAGTTGAGAGTCTTCAGAAAATCTGACCAGCCAAAAATTGCTATAATTGGGTCAGGGAGTAAAACACAATCGTAAACTTTAGCAAATAACTGAAATATTTCTAACCAAAATATCTAAATTTGAACACAGGACCAAAAAGCTTTACACTTGTTACATGTGGGGGATACTGAGGGATAACATTTTCTAAGCTTTGTTTTAAAATGGTGAAGTCTGTGTTATACTTTGCACTGAATTAGGTTGTGTCTAGAATTTATAGAACATGAATAAAGATAAAAGGCATTGATCCCAATCAGTCTCAGATATTAAAATATCTAGGTCTTCTTCCCAAGCGACCTTCAGATTATAAGCAAATTATTTTTTCAATTCAGTTTTGTAATTTAGCATTTCTAATTTTCAATTAAGTTGTTTAAGCTTTTCAGCCAGTATTAATCATTTAATTTATTTTCCTTTTATCCCACTGAGAAGACAAGTTAAGGTAATATAAGTGTAAGCATTTGAAACTACTCAAGCATTTAAACTACTCACTGGGACAGAAGAAATCCATACAAATTATATTTAATTAGCATGAGCTCAGGGAGTTTGTGTTTTAGCTCGCACTAGTGCCAGCAAGCTGATAAGTTTTCATAAGAAGCCAAAACTTCTTTAATAATTATGAATGGAGCTTCATGTTGCTAAAACAAGATGACTGTTCTGTCACCATCTTTATAGAAATATTATATATGTCATTTTTCACATAAAAGTATTATTTTTGACAATACTTACTTGCAAATTGCTACCTCAGCTTTCTCAGGAACAAATTTGATGAATGCTTCAGCTTGGTGCCTGAGAATCACAAAACAAGCAATTTTAAAAATAAAAAAAAATAATAATAAATATTTAAGCAATTTTAAAAGTATATTAACCATAATTTTCTGCTCTTTGCCAAAAATATTTCAGTGATCTCTGTTTTACTGTCTGATATGGATTTAAATAAAATACCTGAGTTCAACAGAAGTGACACGCTGACAATCGGCAAGAGATCTGACCAATATCAAAGCCCCATTTGTAGACAGATCAACATGACTTAAGCTGAAAAACAAGGACATCATCAATGAAAATACAGTAGGAAATATCAACTAGTATGTCATGGCCAAAACCCCCACTTACTTCAGTACATGAAGAGACAACATTGCAGGAAGGATCAACATCAAATTCTCAACAGAATCGTCGGTTAATTTTAGATTGGAGAACCTGCAACAAATGAAGGATTGAGGACTAGACAAAAATGTGAAGAATTTAGTAACTTATAAATTAGCACAAAATCAACTCACTCAATGTCCAGTAAGTTTTTGCACTTAACCAGTTGCTTACACAGCTTAGTCATGTATGCAGGTTGGATATCACTATGGGTTAAACTAGTAAAACAAAAAGAACGTATAAAGTTATTGAATGAGTGTTAAACACTAAACAAATTAATAGAATATACAGCGGGGAAAATAAGTATTGACCACATCATGTTTTTTCCTGGAAATAATATTTTTAAAGGAGCTGTTGAGATAGAATTAAGCCTGATTTTGGTAAATACCTGAACAAAACAAAAAAATAAATAAACCAAAACAAAAAAATCTGACAAATACATGCAATAACAATTAATTCAAGTCAGATGTTTGACTGGGTCATTTCAATGTTTGATTTTCTTTATCTGAAAGCATTCAAGAGTTTTCTTGGCTGTGTTTTGGATATTTTGTCTTGCTGAAATGTCCACCCTGGTTTCATCTTCATCATCCTGCTAATGTAGATGTTTGACTGAAGCTGCTAATATTAATTTACAATGACAAAGAGCAGAGGGTTGCTGAATAACTGCTGAAAGAGCAGAGGGTTGCTGAATAACTGCTGAAAGATTGCAGCTGCTGCTGCTGACTGGGCTTTTACTGCCTTTTCTCCACCTTCCTTTCTTCATGTGTTTAATACTTTTTCCCTATGTCATTTCATTTTATTACACATAACTTCATTTGTAAACTAATGAGTTTTGTTATCTTTGCATATATGGATTTTTTTGGTTGTTACTAACATCCGAGGAAAAATTCAAGTCAACAACACCTGTAAAAATAGATTTTCTGAGAGAAAATGGTGACATGTTAAATACTTATTTTCCCTGCAGAAATTATTGATTTACCTCAGTTTTTTGTGCATCTCAGTTTCATTTTGAGACAGCTCCTCTGAATTATGCCTGTATTCATGAAGTGCATGTGTTATTGCAACATTTCCATGATAAACATTTATATATTAGACAGAAATTTGCAATCATTCTTTTAGTACCGTCTGCTGGCGTCAAACCCAAGAACCACTTTTTTCTTTCCATTTTCACTGGTGAAAAAAAGCACAGCGTTAGCATGTGAACAGCATTACAGGCTGGAAATAAAATGGTTTATAATGGTTATTGCTCATTTTAACAAGTTACCTTGCATCCACTCTTTTTAAGTTCTTCTGTTTACAGAGGGCAGAAGCAAGCATCACCACACCATCCATATCAACACTATTTTCACTGATACTGTGAGGGTGTAGGGGGAAAAACTCTTGTTTGAAAACAGAAATGCACTACTAGCACTGTAAAAAAGGAAACTCATTTGCACATCCACTAAAATGCTTGACACTATCTTACTGACTAAATAAAAATGTAGATGAAGTTTTCTTACTTAATCTCCTGAATTGCTCCTAGTCTAGGCAGAAAGTCCAGAATTTTATTCAGGCCTTGGTTACCCAGTGTGTTGTTGGACAAACTGACAGACGAGAAAAGGATGTTACATTAGCACTGTTTTTGAGCATTTGTGCATGTATTAACTCAAATTACTTTCTGGTTGGAAGGTGGAATTTATGGTGCACTGCAGAACTTACTCTAAAAGCGTTAGGAAGGCGAAGCCCTTGAGTTTATTACACAGGCTGGCCACATGAGATACTGTGAGGTTACACTGCTTCAAGCTATAAAGAAACAAGAAAACAGGTCATTCCTGTCAGTTCAGTATGTGTGGTCAAAGAAAAACTACCTATTTAAACAAGTGTTGTGCCACAGCAACCAGTTTCACTATCAGTTATAAAACACCATTTTGCACCATTTAACCGCTGTTGCAAAGTATGGTGTTTTGTGTTTGGCTGAAATTGTGATGCTTTCTCTTATTGCCAGTCAGCAATAATGTAGATAATCATTAGTCATTCAGTGTATAAAAGATAAGGTCATATGACTTCCCTGATGCAGAAAACAAGGGCAAAGTTGTGGAATCCAGGCATAAATTAGGCATGAATTAACTGAATTTGTCAAATCTTGAACAATTAAATCAAAGGTTGTGCTTTACATTTAATCTAAAACAGTGTGAACTAATGTTTGTGAATTTTAGGTGTAAAGACTATTTACAGTTGAAGTCAGAATTATTAGCGCTCCTTTGAATTTAATAGAATAAAAGCTAGAATAAAAGCAGTTTTTAATTTTTTTATTTAAAGGTCAAAATTATTAGCCCCTTTAAGCTATATTTTTTCGATTGTCTACAGAACCAACCATAATTATACAATAACTTGCCTAATTACCCTAACCTGCCTAGTTAAACTAGTTAACCTAGTTAAGTCTTTAAATGTCTGTAGAGCTGCGCATCGATGGAATTGCTCCTCAGTGTTTGGACTCTCAGTAGTGATTTTTAATCCACACTGAACTGAGCTAAACTGAACTGAACATAAACACTGAAAACTGAACTGACACTGTTTCAATTCACTATAAACTTCCATGTGAAGCTGCTTTGACACAATCTACATTGTATAAGCGCTATACAAATAAATATGAATTGAATTGAATTGAAATGTCACTAAGCTGTAAAGAAGTGTCTTAAAAAATATCTAGTCAAATATTATTTACTGTCATCATGGCAAAGATAAAGTAAATCAGTTATTAGAAATGAGTTAATAAAACTATTATGTTTAGAAAATATGACTATTTAACTATTATGTTTAGAAGGGCTAACAATTCAGGGGGGCGAATAAGTCTGACTTCAACTGTATGTCTACATGTTCTGCATGTCTATGTGAATAAAGGGCGCAGTTTTGTTTACTACACACACACTCAAGAATATGTGACACCTGTTGTGTGTTCAGCATCTGCCATCACACTATGATTTCACCAACTGCACAAAATCTTTAGAGCTGCTTTTATAGTCTCTTTATAAATACTTTGTCATTTTATGTAAGAAAAATAATTTACACTTAATTTCACGTAATTTGTGACTGAAACACACTATTGTACAAATATTCAGTAGCAGAATGTACTTCTCAAAAATTCATTTATACATTCATTCATTTTCTTTTTAGCTTAGTCCCTCTATTAATCAGGGATTACCACAGCGGAATGAACCGCCAACGCATATGTTTAACACAGCGGATACCCTTCTAGCTGCAACCCATCACTGGGAAACATCCATAAACTCTCATTCACACACATACACTATGGACAATTTAGCTTACCCAATTCACCTATAGCACATGTCTTTGGACAGTGGTTAAAACCGAAGCACCTAGCGGAAGTCCACACGAACACAGGCGGAACATGCCAACTCCACACAGAAATATCAACTGACCCAGCCAAAACTAATGCAAATATTTTAAGGAAGAAATAATTACACAATAATGTTTTTGTTATTTTTTATGTTGTTAAATTCTTATTAAATGTTCAACAGAACATGCCTTGTGATTTAGAAATCGAGCATGCATTTAGATTACTTGTGTCCAAGATACATCATCTAGATCAGAGATGCCTAAAGAGATGCCTAAAGTAGGGCCCGCGAGCCAAAGTTGGCCCATTCTAACCTTTGATTTGGCCCACCATCCCATCTAAGTGGAGAGTGAGAAGGATGGAGAGGCTTGGGGCAAATGCCTTTAAGAGAGATTGTCATTTCTAATTTAACTTAACATTTTTTACATTTATTTTATTGCTAAACTACAAAAAAACTAACTGAAATTAAATGTTTCAAATAAACGTTGTAAATGAATCAGAATTTTTTTAAAATGGAAATAATGTCACTCGACAGATAGAGGACTATGTAGAAGACAACAGTAAGCAAATCAAAACTAGTGTAACTCCATACTGTCATAAATGAGACTGTTTTTGTTTGGACTCTAATTCATTTTAAAATGCTGCTGTGTTAGTTACTATAAAGCAATGTTTTAAAGTTATTTTTAAATATTAGTAAATATATTAGAAAATTACCCATGGTAACTATATTTACCTTCGGCCCACTAGCTTCAATCAAGTTTAATTTTTGGCCTTTCATAAGAAAAAGTTTGGGCACCCCTGATCTAGATGCACTGGGACACATTGTCAGTGATGTATCCTGGGATCATTGGGTGTTTCGGGTCTTTCAACATAAGACACCCTGCCCAAGTGACCCAGCTGAGGTTGATCAAACCTCAGTTTGGGCCCCAGTAGCCATCACTCACTGATCAGCCCTCTTTATCCATAGCCATCTTGTGGCTTTTTCTACTTAAATTTAATTTAAATACTTTTTTTTACTTCCTTTTAAATCCAGTTTATTCAAGATAACGAATGCAGCAAAAAATAGAATGCAGGTGAAAAAAAGATTTCATAGGATCCTATAACAAAAAAAAATTGCTGATATCATGCTAAATTTGTGCTCTAAAAATGTAAAGTTAGTCTAATAGTAAAAAAGCAAAAAGTAATAATAAAAAAAACAATGGCACAAATGTACCTTTGTGACGTTGCTTAAAAAATCTACAAAATACACACTGAGATTTTTTTCAAACATTCAAATTGACTCATCTGTGTTTTGAATCACATTTTTTGTTTGTCATCTTTAATATAAGCAATGATTTGCCTGCAATAACTATAACACTGTCCACAAATTTTCTTGAAATGTTGCCCAGAGTTGAACAAATTGACTTTTATAGACACAATACACCATCCTAATAAACAAAATAAGATGAAAGCACAATTCCTTCTATATGTTATAATGAAACCATAAAGCATAAACCCATTTAGTCTAAAGTTCAGAATCTAGACTTTGTAGCTAAGAATTAATTTATTGTCTTTTATCTGAAAAGTAATATAAGATATAAACAACACTTACATTACAGTCTTTGTCTCTTCTGTGATTTTCATGTCATTGTTTTCACTAAAAACAAAAGGGAGGAAACTTATATTAATGTCAAGTTTCAGTATATATAAATATTATTCATTTTATTGGATGCATTTTTTGTTCATCAAACTGTAGCCCAATATCAATATCAATAAAAATCTGTTCAAATCCATTACACATGCTTAATTCAAGCTAAAGTGCATTGCACTGCAACCACTGGCCAAGTGCAAAAGTAACCACAAAAGAAGAGCAAACAGGAAATGTAAAAATGAATAACACAATTTGGAGATTTGGGGTATTACCAACTCTTGAATAACCAGTCTAGAACACTAACATATCTTTAGAGAACTCACCCGATTGTGTCAGAGCGTTTTGAAAAGCTAAGGCTGATCTCTTTATTCCCCCTGTACACAATGACAACAATCAAACAAGTGTGAACTTCGCATGAGAATGAAAAAGGGCTACACAATATTAGAACAATCAGACATTGCAATATTTTGTTTTGCTGAGATATATATTGCGACATGAACATAATTCCACCAGATGATTTGAATAGATCTATTTGGAAAGAATTTATTCATTTAGATAGATTGGTATGATCAAATGGTTTTCTATGCAGTGTGTTTGCATAAATCATAATAAATTACAAGCATATATACATAAATAGAACAGAGCAAAGACAAGTAAAATAAACAGTGCTTTAAGGTTTTTTGAAAAGTCTAACAGTATTCAGGCACAATCAAACATAGTCATCATTGTAAAAATTATTTAGAAATAATTATATATTTATCTTTTAATTTTTAATAAGTAATCTAATTCTGCGAGGTGACTATTGCGGATACACACAATGCGATATCGATGTTCAAGCACTATATTGTGCAGCCCTAGAATAAAATGACCTAAATAGACCGTGTCCCTCATCCTTACAAACCATAAATTAAAAAGTATATGAAAAAAGAAAATATGACCAAGTCTGGATTTTATTTGGCTTATGAAGAATAATAGACTTATTCAGACTAACATTCTTTTTATGGGATATTAGAGCTTTGAGGACCTGTTTATGGGTTAACAACTCTATGTAAATCATGAAAAAATCAGTTTTTAATTAAAAATGTATTTGACAAGCCAACAAATGAACATACTCAACACGGACTTCCTGAACAAAGGTGCAAGCTGCCATTCTCTCAATGAGTGTGAGGATCCCATCTATGGAAATGTTGTTCTTCCCCATTCTGTGTAAAGAGTAATAATACACTAAACACACACATGTTTTTTGTGAAAAGTGGGTATATTACATAGGTTTCCATTCATTTTATACAGATCAAACCGTATATTATATTGCCCTCACCCCACCCTACCTCTAAACCCAACCAGCACAGGAGACAGTACAGCCTTACTCTCTGAAATAAACTCATCCTGTGTGATTTAGAAGCTTTTTGAGAAGTGAGGACGTCACCAATGTCCTCGTATTTCACCTGCTTTCTGTAATACCTGTGTCACACCCATGTCATTATACAGATTTGTGTCCTGATATGTCACAAAAACACATGTACACACACACACACACACATTTATACACATACTTTAGTCTAAAATTGTTATAAAAACTGTCATATGTCTAACCCAGTGGTCTCCTTGATGTCAAAACAACATCAAAACATGTCAAAACAAAAACGCAAATCGATTTGATGACAATCGAATACCTGGATGGCAAAACAATATCAAATTGACATCGAACACTGGCTTCAAAAAAACTGGTAACAGGACTGTCCTGTATGACACCAATGTTGGATGTCAATTTGATGTAATGTTGACATACAGGTAGTTTACATGCATTGTAGGAATACAAAATCCAGTGTAAATTTGAAATGAACGCTTTCAGATGAAAGAAAAACTCTGCTTATATTACAGGGAGTGCAGAATTATTAGGCAATTTGTATTTTTGAGGATTAATTTTATTATTGAACAACAACCATGTTTTTAATTAACCCAAAAAACTCATTAATATCAAAGCTGAATATTTTTTGGAAGTAGTTTTTAGTTTTAGCTATTTTAGGAGGAAATCTGTGTGTGCAGGTTACTATTACTGTGCATAATTATAAGGCAACTTAACAAAAAACAAATATATACCAATTTCAATTATTTATTTTCACCAGTGAAACCAATATAACATCTCAACATTCACAAATATACATTTCTGACATTCAAAAACAAAACAAAAACAAATCAGTGACCAATATAGCCACCTTTCTTTGCAAGGACACTCAAAAGCCTGCCATCCATGGATTCTGTCAGTGTTTTGATCTGTTCACCATCAACATTGCGTGCAGCAGCAACCACAGCCTCCCAGACACTGTTCAGAGAGGTGTACTGTTTTCCCTCCTTGTAAATCTCACATTTGATGATGGACCACAGGTTCTCTATGGGGTTCAGGTCAGGTGAACAAGGAGGCCATGTCATTAGTTTTTCTTCTTTTAGACCCTTTCTTGCCAGCCACGCTGTGGAGTACTTGGACACGTGTGATGGAGCATTGTCCTGCATGAAAATCATGTTTTTCTTGAAGGATGCAGACTTCTTCCTGTACCACTGCTTGAAGAAGGTGTCTACCAGAAACTGGCAGTAGGACTGGGTGTTGAGCTTGACTCCATCCTCAACCCGAAAAGGCCTCACAAGCCTATCTTTGATGATACCAGCCCAAACCAGTACTCCACCTCCACCTTGCTGGCCTCTGAGTCGGATTGGAGCTCTCTGCCCTTTACCGATCCAGCCACGGGCCCATCCATCTGGTCCATCAAGACTCAATCTCATTTCATCAGTCCATAAAACCTTAGAAAAATCAGTCTTGAGATATTTCTTGGCCCAGTCTTGACGTTTCAGCTTGTGTGTCAGTGGTGGTCGTTTTTCAGCCTTTCTTACCTTGGCCATGTCTCTGAGTATTGCACACCTTGTGCTTTTGGGCACTCCAGTGATGTTGCAGCTCTAAAATATGGCAAAACTGGTGGCAAGTGGCATCTTGGCAGCTGCACGCTTGACTTTTCTCAGTTCATGGGCAGTTATTTTGCTCCTTGGTTTTTCCACACGCTTCTTGGGACCCTGTTGACTATTTTGAATTAAACGCTTGATTGTTCGATGATCACACTTCAGAAGCTTGGCAATTTTAAGAGTGCTGCATCCCTCTGCAAGATATCTCACTATTTTTGACTTTTCGGAGCCTGTCAAGTCCTTCTTTTGACCCATTTTGCCAAAGGAAAGGAAGCTGCCTAATAATTATGCACACCTAATATAGGGTGTTGATGTCATTGGACCACACCCCTTCTCATTACAGAGATGCACATCACCTAATATGCTTAACTGGTAGTAGGCTTTCGAGCCTATACAGCTTGGAGTAAGACAACATGCATAAAAAGGATGATGTGGTCAAAATAATCATTTGCCTAATAATTCTGCACTCCCTGTATAATGCTTTTTGTTTTGTTATTTTGGTTGTCAAAATAAGTTGCTAACTGCCGTATCATTTTACTTACAGGCTATATTCAGGTTTTTTTTATTAAAGCACTCACAAAATAGAGGAGATGTTGTGCAGCCTGGACAATGTTTCCGCAATCTCTCTTATACCCTCGTCTTTCAAAGAGTTATCACTGACACTGTCAGAGAAAATAAAACACAATGATTGATTACAGACCACCTACACATTTTTAACAACATTGTGTTTTATAGCAGACTAGACTGCCTGAAATTTCAATCTATAAAGTTCATGACATAACAAACAGTATTACTTCAGGTGTGTGATGTTTGGACAATCCTTCAACGCCCTGGCAAGTTTAGCTGCTCCAACATCGGTGAGGCCTCCACTGATAAAACTGTAATTCAGAAACAAACAAACCAATGTAAAACAAAGTACAGGGCAATACAGTGATACAATTCTTAAAGGACACAATACACATCAAAAAACTTACTCTAATTGTTGCAAGGCCTGGAGTTTAGACAGGATACCACACAAAGTCTCTGCAAATTTGTCATCATATTTCCGGCTACGGAAACTTGAATAAAATAAATTCAACAAGTTACAAGATGTTATGTTATATTTAAGAAGTTACAAGATCTCATGGCTGAAAACTGAACTTAAAAGTGAGCATTAGATGTTGGCAAATGGTTAAAGCAAGAGAAATATGGGAAATGAACATGCCATACACAATCAATAATTCAATTGAAATACACCTAATATCTTCCAATGCATACTATATCAGTCATTAAAACTGCCATTATTAAGGATGTTCTTTTGGAAACTCACATGAGGTGATCCACATTCTTGAAACTAGGGAGGATTTCCAAACAATCCAAGTCAATTGAACATCCACCAAAGTCTAGACATACAGTCTGATCAGCAGCCGCTGTTACAAATGCAAGGGAATCCATGTCAACAGCATTCAGTCTGATATTTCTCAGTTCAATCTGTGGTCTCGAACCAATAGCCTTTGCCAGTTTCACATCCTGTGTTTCATGAGCACATCGGCACAGCTCCACAATTTTTGGGCCTGTTTGAGTGGCACTTCCCGCTAAACCCAGTAAAACATTACGAACAGCAGCTTGGCGCTTTTTTACCCAAGCCGTCTCACTCTCTGCTCCTTTAAGTTGGACCAAACTGGAAGTGCAGGCCTCTGCCGCAAGCCCACATACATAAAGATGGACAGAGTCTGTAAAGACGGATTTTGGGTCTGTCTTGGTGGTCCATCTGGTTTTCAAGTTAAGTTTCTTCTTAAGTTGACCATCTGTGATATTCTGACTAGTCATGAGGTGGAGAGCAGCGAGAAACTCTTGCATTGTAAGGTGCATGAAGGTAAAACCGTATCCTGAAGATCCATCCTCATGCGTCAGCTTCACACGAGACAGTATCCCACTTCTGACACCAAAATCTTGGAGTTCCTTAGATACTTCGGTTTCCATGAAGACTATGGTGCTTCCTTCAAGTCCTCTGAGAGCCAGTTGGCTCATCTCAACAATTTTAGTCCTGTATGTCATAAGCAGAGATGCTTTAGACACTCCATCATCATTGTTCCATCTGAGAAAGGCCAACAGGATCTGGATGTAGATTTGGGTTAAGGACGTTGGAAGCTGATGATCCATCACTTCACCACTGGAAAACAGATGATCCACACATATACAACAGATATGACAGAGGCCAGGCACATGAGACATGGACAAGAGGTGACGGTTGTCCATCAACAAGTTTACAGCCTTTATTTTGAGATTTCCTTTTTCATGGAAGTACTGCTCAGCGTATTCCTTCACACCCAATCGGTCAAACCCCTGAAGCTCACAGGTTATGAACCCAGGGCTTCCAAACATATCCGTCACATCTCTTGGTCTGCAAGTGACCAAAACAGTGCAATCTGGAAGGATTTTACGACTGCAGAGTCCTGAAAGTAGATCGGACATTGGCAGGGATTTGCTCAGGTCAACGGTGCTCTCAAGTTCTCTAGGATCTGTAAGTTTGGCTCTAAACTCATCGTACCCATCTAAAATAAAGCAGACTTTGTCCGGGTGTGAGAGGATGAATGCAAACACTGCTTCTCTTTGTTCCTCAACATCCACACAAGCAGGATAGAAGAGAAAAAGCAATTCTTTCAAGGACAAATCTCGAGAGATGAGATTGAGCTGCCGGAACTCCAGCAGAAACAGCAGGTGAATGGAAGGGAAGGTGTTTTCAGCCCAGCTATAGCCAAGGCAGTGCACCAGCAGGGTTTTACCAGATCCAGCCTGGCCCAGCAGCACAACAACCCTGCCAGTGGTTTTCAAAAGAGACTCAACGGACACTTTGTGCTCTGACTCTTCCCCTTCATGGTTGTCTAGAGAGGCTTGAAGCTGGAGGGTCCTGTCTTTTGCTCGTGGAGGGTTCCTTTGCTTTAAATACACCCATGTGTCATCTAGAAGTATGTCCTTTACCACACTCTGCATCACTGTCTTATGTTTTTCCTTTATCATGGATTTCAGTGCATCTGTGTAGCTCTGTAAAGGATCTAGGTAAGAAAATCAATGCATTGTCAATTTTCAGTTTTATCATGAAATTGTATATCACCCAAAAATGTAAATTTACTCTCACCATTTACTCTCCCTCATAAGATTCCAAACCTTTATGAGTTTCATTTTTCCACTGAACTCAAAAGAAGGTATTTTCCAAAAATGTTGGATACTGGTAGCCATTGACATCAATAGCAGGGAACAAAAACACTATGGAAGAAAATGTCTACCTGTTTCCAGCTTTTTTTTTAATTTCTTATTTTGGGATAATCAGAAGAAACTATGTAAACTCCAAAATATGTTTGAAATACGTTGAGGGTGAGTAACCCATGACAGAATTTTCATTTTTGGGTGAACTATCTCTTTACATGAAATGCATATAAAGGTCTGAAAAATATACGTCACATGTTGATTTTGGAATATGGGTTTAGGATGCTTAATATTTTCCAGCAACAAAACCTTTTCTAATTTCAATTGTATTCAACTCTTGCTATATTTCATGTCACTTAGCTTGGAATGTTTGACATATTTGTTTTAGAATTTGTAATAAAACATCTGAAACAATCATTATTAGTGCAAGATAAAGTGAAGCAAAAATACTAGTAAAAAAATATTTATTTTATTATTAATTGATGTGATAAATACAAAAACGATCTAAAACACTGAGAAATTTAGATCTTTCAATGGCTTTCTGTTCTCTGTTTAAATTGAACTGCTGGGAATCAAGGTCTCAATCGCACCGAGTCACAGAGTCAATGGGTGTGTTCCTTTAAGAATAAAACATACCTAGTCGTGGACGTTTCACATTTCTTGATGATGAATAATTATCTGTAAGAGGAAAGTTTGTTCCTTTAAAAACAGTGAAAAGTCATTTAGAAAATATTTGTAAATATTTATTACACAGAATTTAGTATCATTCATTGTTTCTTTTATTCAACGTGCACAGGATACTTTCACTTTCACTTTAAATAGTTTCTAAAAAAAGATGTAGCAAGTTAAATAAAACAAATGATGAACTAATATGTTTTTAAAATTATATTTTAAAAAGTTATTATACGTTAATATTAAATATTAAGTATTTTATATGGTAAACCATGACAAAAGCTGCAGTATAACTTGCGCAAAGAATGAAATTGCAGAACATTACTTACCAATTGGATCTCCAGCTATGGACACCAGCTCAGTTTCAAGATAGAAAGGGATGTTTGTACAGTACTGATATACAGTGTAAAAAAACTTTCTACATGTGATATCGTCTGAAGTCTTGAAGTAATCCACGATGGCTGAGACACGATCTCTATTGTTGACCAGTGACTGTATCTTGTCCTGTGTGTTAGATTCCACCAAGTCAAAGATAAGGTCCAAAACACTATTATCCTGTTCGCAGAGCAAGTCCACCAGTGCACCGGCCTCCTGGGCTACCAGTGTCAGGGCTTCCCCCGACCAGTCCATCCTCTCCATCCTCATCCATTAGCTGTGGAAAACAAATAATCAGTTAAGACCCATTATACAATGTGTTTCATTTACCTCACAACACAACTACAGTTAATGTTGTGCTAATGTTCTTGAACAGCTATCTACAACATGTGGCACAGCAAACGATGCCAGCGCATGGGCTTTGTTTGGCATAGCTAAAAACATGCATTGCTGTAAGTTAACTCGACACTTTCAGTTCACTAGGTAGTAGTTAAACGTTTCAAATACTGATAGAAGATGGATTACACATCTACATAAGTTTTTCTAAAAAAAAAAGTTTGCTACAGATTAGAAATGTCGAATTATTGCACAGTAGTTGTAAATGTTTTCAGGATGGCACATGTTCAGCACTCATTTCTCCATAATGAAAGTGTGGAGCAAATGCTAAGGCTGTATCTATCAATAAGACAAAAATAAACAGTACAGGCTAGCTGGTGCGCATTTAGTGACTAGCAGGGAATTACAAAACCACTGCAGCCCTGGAGACTGTTGTGTCTGAGCTCCGAGCCTCCATGTATGGTAATGTTAGTCAACAACATGTTCAGAACTATATAACTATTTAAAATGCTCTGTATGGTTATAACAAGCTATCGTATATAATGTACTCACCGCTGGTGGCATAACGCATCGGTCCAATTGAGAGGAGAAAATGAAAGCAACCCGTTCTGGTTTGGTTTCGGTTTCTTTTACATGCATAAAAAAACGGATCTCAGTCTGTCAGGCTTTTGGGCCGAGACATTTCAGCTAGACATAAGTTAGTGCGTCCAATGCGTATTTTAATGTAGCCTACAATATCATTTGTATCTATCGACGATGAAACCTGGCAGCAGCATCTCTTCTAATACTTACAAGAGAGCACATGACGACCAAGAGCATAACGAATTCACATGCGTCTTTCTCTTATTAACGGAACATATAATATTCATATAGGAATTCAATAAGATTATCGTTTATACTGTACATTAAATTAGACCTTGTATTATTTGCTTGATAAACAGCACAATTAGTCACTTACAAAGTGTGCAAGACGCTTCCAAAGCATTATTTACCAAGTTCGTCGACAATGTACATTTTAACTGAGTGAGAGGGCATATGAGGACAGGACTGTTGTCGTGCGTGTGATCATAGGTTGATATCTTCGCACTAACGCCACCCAGTGGGGATATTAAACTACTGTACTCCTTAAAAGGACATCAAGATGCAATCAGGTAAAGACAATTAAAAAGATGGTGTGCAAAGCTTTATTTTTTTATAATCTACTAATATTTAAACCTTCAAACATCACCTTTAGTGAAAGTCTCAATCTAAGATCAAAAATACGCAAACAAAGCATTATTTCTTTGAATTTGCTGAAAGTTGCATATATTTGCATACAATTTATTTAAAGCTCAAGTGGAAAGTTCTTTTCTGAAAATGGGCTACAAATCAGCAAAAAAATTAACAGCACTTTTTCTGTTTTATTTACACATATGTCTTTAAACACACTACATTATGCATAATTAATAAAAATAAAATTATAAAACACCTGCAAAACATTGTACTAACACAGTAGCTACACAAAAGTGTTCTTAGCGTTAAAAGCTTTAGTCCTCATTCATGACTTCTCGAATATGATATATATATATATACATATATATATATATATATATATATATATATATATATATTAATAATAATTCACACAGGATTATTTTATAGTAGGAAAAATAGAGAGACAGTCAAACCTTTTTTAAAAAGGAAAAACAGGTTTAACAAGAAAGCTGCTACATGCAATTATGTGAGACAGCATCAGGAAATGTTTAATATTGGTAACACAACCTCTGAATAACATTATGATGGTCATCAGATAATATTACTAAAGGACAAGTACGTAAAACAAGATCATGATGATTGACACTTTCGTATTTACAAAAGTTTGAATGCTCAATAGTTACATAGTCCATTGTATTTGTGTGTGTGTCTGTGTGTGTGTATTTCTCAAACTATTTCTACCAACTATGTGTTTGTGTGAAAAAAAACAACAACTGTCAATCCAGGGTCCTTTTGAGGAACTCAACCAGCAGATGTTGTGGAAATCCAAAATCCAGCTGTACCATCACATAACCCTGTATAAGCACATAGATACATTTTATGAAATTATTATTAGTTTCATAAATTAGAAATAATTATAAATTAGTAAGTAGTTAGTAGTAGTTATTAAAAGTTGTTACTGTTCATGATGGTAACTAAAATGTACAGTAGATAGATTTTAAGTGTATCTGCTAATGTAATGTACTCACGTTCTGAGGTACAACTTCGGGATTGAAGATGTCAAAAAGATTGAGCCCCTGTTCATCCATCAAAGAGGTCAATTCTAGCTCCAGGTCTGAGAGAAGAGATCAAATATGATGGCAAGGAAAAATAAAACACACAAATTACATTGCTTGCTAAAGATGGGAACACTTACATGATACAACTTTAGAGATTCCCATCTTCTCCACAGCCTCCTGCAGATAAGCTCTCAAGCTGTCCTCCATCTTTGAGGAGATTATATAAAGTGCATGATACAAAATATATAAACTAAATTAATCTAATTAGTTTCACTCTCACCTCAATTGCTCCTTCTGATGAGGAAACTTTTGTCATAGAAATACTATGTTGGTGACAAAATACAAAAGAAATCAGGGACAAATACTTGTTTTCCATGTGAAAATATATCCTAATATATCTTCTATAACTTACCGCTCTGCAGTGGCCTTCAGAATTAGTTTCTTCTCTGCATATGAGGCGTTTACAACAACTGTTACATCCTATGAACAACAACAACAACAGTTGTTGTTGTATATTTATAGAGTATTTTCATTTATATCATGAGTTTGTTACCCATAAACATGTGGAAGCTGCTAAATCAAATAGACAAGGAATTAGTAAACAGGAAAAGGTGAAATATTCTAACAAACTGACTTACAGAGGTTAATAGGCTATACTTTGATTTATTTGTTGTAACTTTTGTCAGTCTTTTAGTACTCAAAATTTGTTTTTTCCAGTTGGACCGATAAGTACAGGTCATAACATAACAAACATTGATCATTTTCATCAGAACTAAATAGCAAAATATGCAAGTTTTTTTTTTATTCAGTGGCCGACTGATGATGAAATCTACTGACTTTTTTTTTTTGCTCTTTCAGTATTTTCTAAAATAAAAAAATAAAAAAAAACATTGCGGACATATGCGGAATGATTTTGAGAGTATAGAAGCTAAAAACTTAACATTCATTCATTCACTTTCTTTTTGGCTTAGTCCCTTTATTAATCTGGGGTCACCACAGCGGAATGAACCGCCAACTTATTCAGCAAATGTTTTACACAACGAATGCCCTTCCAGCTGCAACCTATCACTGGGAAACATCCATACACACTCATTCACACATACACTATGACCAATTTAGCTTACCCAATTTACCTATACCACATGTCTTTGGACTTGTGGGGGAAACCGGAGCACCAAGAAGAAACCCACACAAACACGGGGAGAACATGCAAACTCCACACAGATATGACAACTGACCCAGCCGAGGCTCGAAGCAGCGACCTTCTTGCTGTGAGGCGATCGTGCTACCCACTGCGCCCCAGTGATGCCCAAAACTTAACATATAAATAATAATACAAATTAAATCATAAAAAAGGTTTTTTAAAAGGTTTATAATGCAAATTCAATTAGAACCACTTGTTTGGTAACAAAGATACAGTAGTAATTTTAATTTAATATCATATCATAAGCATATCATATAATATTAGTACATTAAATGCCCTATGTATTAGGGCTGTTTGTGTGTGTTTTATCTTACCGTCTCAAAATAAAGCACTGGTGTCTCTTGACCATCCAGTAAGAGCTGAACTCCAGCCACGGCTCTGACTGATGTGCCCTGTGTGGTGCTCCATAAGTGTGGAACTGACACACTTCTCGCCTTTAACACTGGACCCTCGGAAGAAAGCCACTAAAGAGAAGATAAAAACCCATCCCATGCATTCAAACACACAGATGCTGCCCGAGAAAGAATGCTTCAAATGGAAACATTTCTTTTGTATGTAAATTGTGAATAATTTGTGGTGTAATACCTTGCTCAACAATTCAGGCCTGGCTGTAGACAGCTCAGTCTGAAAAAGATCCTGTAAAACAGAGATACATACAAGTGAATATGACAGTAGCGTTATAGCAGGATTAATAAAGCATGTAGAGTTTCTCGGAATAAAACGAACATTGCACAAATTCAAACAAACACAAGCTTACTTTAACACAGAAAAACATACTAAAACTTTTACTAAAATTAAAATATAAACAAAACGATGTATTATACCAATATGACTATAGCATAACACTTAATTAAAAATAAAACTGCTTTATATATGTTTATTTAACACTGAACAACAGGTGGGCGGCGCGGTGGCGCAGCGAATAACACTGTCACCTCTTAGCAAGAAGGTCACTGGTTCGAGCCTTGGCTGGGTCAGTTGGCATTTCTGTGTGGAGTTTGCATGTTCTCCCCGTGTTGGCGTGGGTTTCTACCGAGTGCTCCAGC
>CAIGQZ010032545.1:11212968-11242252 GCA_903798205.1 Danio tinwini | reverse complement strand
AGATAGATAGATAGATAGATAGATAGATAGATAGATAGATAGATAGATAGATAGATAGATAGATAGATAGATAGATAGATAGATAGATAGATAGATAGATAGATAGATAGATAGATAGATAGATAGATAGATAGATAGGTACAGTAAAAAACAGACAGACAGACAGACAGACATTGTGATCTTATCTTGTATAGGTTTCAGAGGTGTGAAATGCTGAACTCACTCTCTGTCTCCTTGCAGGAGTAGCTTCAGTTTGTGAAATGTGAGGTAACAGTCGGATGTGTCTGCAGCCACTTTGCCTTTACCACAGTCTGAAACACAAACCCACACCTTCTTTTTTTTAACCGATTACAAGAAAAGCCTGTTTCAGTTAAGCGTAATGTCGACAATGTTTAAAGTAGTATGAGACGCACTCACATAGTTTTGGATTGATGACCAGGTCAATTTGAGACTCAACTTCAAAATCCACCGACTGGTTTAAGCTGAGTCTGTGTGAGGAAGAACACAACAATCCTACTGTTATAAAGATGTTGGTCAAATTGAGTATGGACTTTTTGTCTCTTGACTTTAAATAAGAAGTTCTTTCCCTTCCTTTCTTAATCTAAGGCCTACATTGTCCACATCAATGTTGAATGGCCCTTTAGCCATAATTTTGCCCTTTGCATCTATGAGCACACAGGTTGAAATTGTAAATGTAAAAATCTAAAATATATATAGAATTTAATAATTTATTAAGATAATAATAATAATAATAAGTAATTGCACCTTGGTAGTGGAAAAGGTCAAGTGGTATGTGAATAGACAAACATACAAAACCCTTTAGTTTAACAATAATGATTCTTAACAGCATAATTTTATTTTTTACAAATATTGTCTCAATCAATTTAATGCAAAATGAGTGACATAATGAACCAAGTAAAAGCCAGATTATTATTTTTTTAAAGGTTATTTTTAAGAGACGTCTTAATTCAAAAGACGTTTGGGGTAAAAAAAAAAAAGATTTTACTTAGTTTTTACTCATTCTAAAACTTCATTCTACATAAAAGATCACAGGGTTAGAGTACAGGGTTAAACCACAGCTGTGTTGTTGCAGAAATCTGATACTACTTATAAATCCAGTAATAAATAGCAACACTCACAGCCAGCTGCCATATCCATAGTTGATGGTCCCTTTAAATACAGCATACACGTTTGAAATGGCGATCCCGATCCCTACATTCTCCTTCAGCTCGAACTCGCTCTTTCCAATGGAGAGGTTGTGAATCTCTAAGCTGGCAAAGAAGAGAGACGTAAGATGCAGATTGTAAAACAGAAGTGAAGCAAACATATAGAGTTTAAGTCAGAATTATTAGCCCACTGAATTATTAGCCCCCCTGTTTATTTTTTTCAACATGTTTCTAAACATAATAGTTTTAATAACTCATTTCTAATAACTGATTTATTTTATCTTTGCCATGATGAGAGTAACTGATATTTGACTATATATATTTTTAAGACACTTCTATACAAGTTAAAGTGACATTTAAAGGCTTAACTAGGTTAATTAAATTAACTAGGCAGGATAGGGTAATTAGGCAAGTTATTGTATATCGATGGTTTATTCTGTAGACAATCGAAAAAAAAATTTAGCTTAAAGGAGCTAATAATTTTGACCTTAAAAAAATCATAAGAAATTAAAAACTGCTTTTATTCTAGCTGAAATAAAACAAATAAGACTTTCTCCAGAAGAAAAAAATTATCAGACATACTGTGAAAATTCCCTTGCTCTGTTAAAAATCATTTGGGAAATATTTAAAAAAGAAAAAAAATCAAAGGGCTAATAATTCTGACTTCAACTGTTAATCATGTAAACAAACGCACTTGTGGAATCCGTATTTCACCGTCCCAAAGCCTATTGATCGCTCTCCCTGCACACTGGGATATTTGGCATGCTGGAAAGCAGCCTGTATGACTTCAGTAGTTTTCTCATTCACTGAGGAATCAAAGGAGAAAATTATTTGCTTGGGTTCGCAAAGACAAGGAAACAGTATGACGGTTGGGTTAATAAATAAATCTAATCTAAAAATACTGTATATGTAATAAAAAATAAAACATTTATTCATTTTTTTTTCGGCTAGTCTCTTTATTAATCTAAGGTCACAACAACGGAATGAACCAACAAAAATAAAACAATTACAACTAATTATTTTATTATAATATATTTATTAAAGAACATCAAATAACCTGTTAATGTGTTTATATATTATTTATATTCATTTAGATTAAAACCTCAGGAGGTTCATATTTATGGGTAATCTTTTAATCTGATCAGTGATCAAAAACACATTTTATATGTAATTTATTCATGTGAGTCAAAGCTGATGTTTTCTTATCGTTTTAAGCAGATTTACTATATTTCTCAATTATCATTGGTTGAATTTTTTTTCATAATTCATAATTTGTGAAAACTGATACGTTGTACTTCTATGAATACATAGAAGTATTCATTACCAATAATTGGAAATTAAATATTTTGTAACATTATTAATGTTTTTATTTTCTCTTTTGATCAATTTATTGTTATAAGATACATTTCTCCTATTATTACCTGGATTCAGACTTGGATTTGCAACTGAGACTGCATATCTCAGAGTATTGTTTAGTGGTAAAATATAACAGGAATATATAGAAGGTATATTACAGTAATATAAAGCATACTGTAAAAAATTAGATGATCAATTAGTCCTGACAGCATATGTTTTAGTTCTTTGTAACTTATTAAATTAAGTTAATCATGTTTCAACTTAATTTAATCAGTTATGCAAGCTGTTTTAGGTCAATTTAACATAAGATAAGTTGGACTCATAAGGTTAATTTGATTCATCTTAAAAATTTAAGACAACCAGGATTTTTTTACAGTGCAGTTATAAAAGTTTGAAGTTGAGTTTTGAGTTTTAAATAGCCTTTAGCACAATTAATGAATTAAAAATATATTAGTAATAAAACAAGTTCATATAATAGCTGTAAAAGCTTCTGTTTCAACTCATTTGAACAGTTTTAGAGAAAGTATGACAATTTTTATATCTCTTGAAGCAGCCATAAATGTTATACAACCTAAAGGTTAATAGTATGACGTTTTGTAGGGTGAACTTTCCCTTTAACTATAATAAAAATCTATATTTGATGTATTTTGATCTGCACTGTTTGCTTTGAATGAAAAGTTGCAAAGTAATTTATTATTATTATTATTATTATTATTATTATTGCCTATTTTACCAGGAATAAAGCACATTGAATCTCTTTTACAAGCACGTCCTAGCCAAGATTAAGCAGTATACAGTTCGCATGGGCTTAACAAACAAAACAAAACAAAAAACAAAAAAAAAACAGTTAACACCATTCATCCATCACAACACAAATATAACGGCTATTAAAAGGCATCTACAAGACAATGATTCAAATTCCAAATCATTTAGGATCTTTATTAAAAGTCTAAGGTAAACCAACTGTTTAAACTGCAGGGTATTACATGCAAAAAGTGCTGCATATTTAAAAGCCTTGTTTCCCATTTCAGTGCGCTCCACTGGCACAGACAATATGTAAGTTTTCTGAGACCGAGGGCTATAGCTTGAGACAGTTTTTTTTTTTTTTTTACAAATGTATGTTTGCAAATATGACACTAAGCACAGAAATAGATGAGCGTGTACTTACAGACTACAGCAGCAGGATAGGTAAGCCTACAAACAGCTCCTGTAAACTGGTAAGCAGCAGGAGGATCCAAACAACAATAACTTATCTTGACCAGAGCGACAACCACGAACAGTGCTGCTCTCCTCTCCATCTCAACAGTCTTTAACTCTTATTAGTGCTCCTTCAAAAGAGCCTTGTTTTCATTCAGCAAGTGTCTGAGGAGGAGGGACAGATCCAGTGGTGTCCCAGCGGATGAGGGGGTGGACAGGACCTGTAAGGGCTGATTTGCCCCTCAGGCTGACTTGCACATGTTGCTCAAGGTTACTGGAGGACAGTAAACAGTCCACAGCAGTGTTTTCTGGACAATCGGCTGCACAAAACAAATAAAAGATATAGACAGAGTGGACAAGAGAAGGACAAAGTTCATGTAGGTGGACAAGCTAAAACCATTAAAGGGGTAGTTCGACCAAAAATTAAAAGTCTGTCATCATTTACTAACCCTTGACTTGTTCCAAAGCAGTTTGAGTTTATTAAGATATTTTGAAGACCGGACATCCAACCATTGGCATTCACAGTAGGAAAAACAAATACTCTGGATACAAATACTAACTTCACTGTCTTTAAAATGGATATAAATTCTTCTGGGGGTGAACAGTAGAATCTTCAGGAAGTGGCTTTGGAAATTCTTTGGAAAAGTTCTTGACAAATTATGAAAAAAATGGTAGTCTGAAGTCTGTGTAGATAAATGTTATCATTGTGAAGAGATAATGCTTTGTTTTGCGTATTATAATTGAGCTGTGATGTTTTTAGTCCAACTATAGGCCCAGTATTTACCGCTTTATCCAAACAAACACATTATCAAAAAATGTAGCATGCTAACAACACTATGTTAAAAACAAACATACTAGAAACTTGCCACAACATACTAATAGTGTGCAAAAACATGCTGGCAACTTGATAAAGCATGCTAACAGTGTGCTAAAACAGGTTAACAATTTGACAAAACATAACAAACATGCTAAGATCATCAAAACACTTACTAAAATATGCCTTTAAAAATCAACCATTGTTTTATCATACTAAACTTGTAAACAACGTGCTAAAACATGGTAGCACCATGGAAACATGTTAACAACTTGCTAAAACATGCTTCTATGGTTAACATGCTAACTGGTATTTAACCAAAAACATGCTAGCAGCTAGACATGCTACTGATAGATGTAAATAATGTGCTATAACGTAGCACTTGCTAAAACATACTAGCTACTGGTTAAAACATGCTAATAATGTACCAAATACACACCACTGATGTGACAAAGCACGCTAACAATGTAATAAAAAATACTAGCGACAAATTTGACTACTTGCAAAAAATGTACACAATGTTATGTTAGCAACTTAAACATGCTAACGGTGTGCTTAAATGTGTTAGTTGCTTACTAAATGTTTATCAATACACTGTTTATTAATACATGCAAATAAGCTAGCAATTTGTTCGCAATCGGGTGAACTAGCTAATGTATGTATCTGACTATGGAGATATCCAAATTATAGCAGGATCAAAATATTTACATGACATTTTAAAATGACAAAATTTGACATTTGAACTAATCAGATTCATTCATTCATTTTCTTTTGGCTTAGTCTTTACTAATAAGGGGTCGCCACCGCGTAATGAGCCACAAACTTATCCAGCATGTTTTATGCAGCGGATGCCCTTCCAGCTGCAACCCAGCAATGGGAAACACCCATACACTGTCACATTTACACACAACATGCCAATTTAGCTTATTCAATTCACCTATAGCGCAGATCTTTGGGCTGTGGGGGAAACCGGAGCACGTGGAGGAAACCCATGCAAACACGGGGAGAACATGCAAACTCCACATAGAAATGGCAACTGACCCAGCTGGCACTCGAACCAGCAACCTTTTTACTGTGAGGCGACAGTGCTAACCATTGAGCCACCATGCCACCCAACAATCAGATTGTGTTTTAAAATTAAAAAACTAAACAAGAGAAGGTTATTAAAAAATACCTCTAGTACTCGTACTAAATTTTCTGAGCACAAACAAGTTACTTTGTATAACTGGTAGGGATGCTCGGATCAGGATTTTTGCAGCCAATACTAAGCACTGATTCCTTGTCACGGTTATCGGCTGATATAAATTACCAATTTTGATGCTTCAAACTTTATAATACATAAAGCACAATTTTCCTCCAAATATGATACTTAAGTGGAGATCTCTATAAGAGAATAAATGAAGAATGCTGCATGTAATCCCTTAAACACATCTCTTATAACTACAGGGAGTGCAGAATTATTAGGCAAGTTGTATTTTTGAGGATCAATTTTATTATTGAACAACAACAACCATGTTCTCAATGAACCCAAAAAACTCAATATCAAAGCTGAATATTTTTGGAAGTAGTTTTTAGTTTTAGCTATTTTAGGAGGAAATCTGTGTGTGCAGGTTACTATTACTGTGCATAATTATTAGGCAACTTAACAAAAAACAAATATATACCCTCTTCAATTGTTTATTTTCAGCAGTGAAACCAATATAACATCTCAACATTCACAAATATACATTTCTGACATTCAAAAACAAAACAAAAACAAATCATTGGCCAATATAGCCACCTTTCTTTGCAAGGACACTCAAAAGCCTGCCATCCATGGATTCTGTCAGTGTTTTGATCTGTTCACCATCAACATTGCGTGCAGCAGCAACCCCAGCCTCCCAGACACTGTTCAGAGAGGTGTACTGTTTTCCCTCCTTGTAAATCTCACATTTGATGATGGACCACAGGTTCTCTATGGGGTTCAGGTCAGGTGAACAAGGAGGCCATGTCATTGGTTTTTCTTCTTTTAGACCCTTTCTTGCCAGCTACGCTGTGGAGTACTTGGACGCGCATGATGGAGCATTGTCTTGCATGAAAATCATGTTTTTCTTGAAGGATGCAGACTTCTTCCTGTACCACTGCTTGAAGGTGTCTACCAGAAACTGGCAGTAGGACTGGGTGTTGAGCTTGACTCCATCCTCAATCCGAAAAGGCCTCACAAGCTCATTTTTGATGATACCAGCCCAAACCAGTACTCCACCTCCACTTTGCTGGCGTCTCGAGTCGGACTGGAGCTCTCTGCCCTTTACCGATCCAGTCACGGGCCCATCCATCTGGCCCATCAAGACTCACTCTCATTTCATCAGTCCATAAAACCTTAGAAAAATCTGTCTTGAGATATTTCTTGGCCCAGTCTTGACGTTTCAGCTTGTGTCTTGTTCAGTGGTGGTCGTTTTTCAGCCTTTCTTACCTTGGCCATGTCTCTGAGTATTGCACGCCTTGTGCTTTTGGGCACTCCAGTGATGTTGCAGCTCTGAAATATGGCAAAACTGGTGGCAAGTGGCATCTTGGCAGCTGCACGCTTGACTTTTCTCAGTTCATGGGCAGTTATTTTGCTCCTTGGTTTTTCCACACGCTTCTTGCGACCCTGTTGACTATTTTGAAAGAAACGCTTGATTGTTCGATGATCACACTTCAGAAGCTTGGCAATTTTAAGAGTGCTGCATCCCTCTGCAAGATATCTCACTATTTTTGACTTTTCGGAGTCTGTCAAGTCCTTCTTTTGACCCATTTTGCCAAAGGAAAGGAAGTAGCCTAATAATTATGCACACCTGATATAGGGTGTTGATGTCATTGTTGATGTCACCTGATATAGGGTGTTGATGTCATTAGACCACACCCCTTCTCATTACAGAGATGCACATCACCTCATATGCTTAATTGGTAGTAGGCTTTCGAGCCTATACAGCTTGGAGTAAGACAACATGCATAAAGAGGATGATGTGGTCAAAATATTCATTTGCTTAATAATTCTGCACTCCCTGTATTTAGGTGTGAACATGTCATGGTCAGAACATAATAGATAGCACAGATAAAAAATTGGGTTCATTAGATCAGCAAGTACTGAGTCATAAAAATGTGATTATCAGCTTATATCGATCTCTGACTGATCGACAGGAGCATCCCTAATAACTAGCACTTCTTGTATGTATTGACTCTTCTTGATGAATCGCTACCTCCTCATTTGTATGTCGCTTTGGACTAAAGTATCTGCTAAATGTCTAAATGTAAAAATAAAATCAACACCGTGTTGCATTTCCATCACACTTTTCAAAGAATTTCAAAGCAAAACTGAAATGAAGAAAGTGTGTTTATTGTTTTCATTTTCTGGTACAAAGAGGCTTCCTTTCATGATGTCAATAACAAAGCTTGATTATATATAATCTGAAATGACAGCAATGCTACAGTGTTGATAAATACCAGATTAAAAATCAGCCATTTTAATCTTTCTCATCTATTACAGTTATAGTCTGTTCTCCTCTTTTGCAGGTCCCAAAGTGGAGTTCCTTCTTGTCAAGAAGATGCTATATTAATAGTGTGGTTCTTTCACCTTCTCATCCAGAGGTCACCAACAAATTCATTGAATTGCAAATTCCACTTACAATACTTGAATGTGTCCCTTATAAATATTAACATTACACATTTCACAGGTCGAGCACAATTTAAAAAAAAGAGAACATGTAAGCATATTTTACTTGCATAAACGCCATTAGCTTCAAAGTACCACAAATGCATTCTCCCAAGCACCCTCCATCTATTCATGCACTTTGAACTAAATCAATATGTGGCCTTCGTTGTCCATCACACTAGAACCTTAATAAGATAATCCCATGAGTTTAATCCTTGGACACTCATCGCGGAGCACTTCAAGAAAATGAAGTCTTGGTGACAGAAGCCTATATAAGAGGATCAGGTCAGGCAACCTACACTATTGATTCCGGCCATTGTGGTTATCTAAAGTGCTGTGCAAAAAACTGTCCAGCGATATTTACAATTCCACGTCCAAGCACTTGTTTGCTTAGAATGTGCAACCATCGGTCACACACCCAAAAGGACTGGAAAGTGCGGCCACTTCTAGGATTTGTTGCCTTTGCTTATAAAGTCCAGACCTTTAGGCTTGGCGGTTCAGTTTTTGTCCATTTTTGTCAATTTTAGACAGCTTCTGGATCAGTTTGCAATACCCTGTGGAGGCTCAGGTATCAGAGAAGCAAAAAAGGCTTTAAAAAACACCCAGGCTGTCCACAGGACGGGTGGTCTGACTTGGGGAACAGGCACTGCAGTCATGGCGGGTTCAACAACACCAACATCCTCCACCTCAGCAAGTGGTGCCACCTTTAAAAAAGATTTTAAAATAATTAATATAATCACACACATCTACACTTGACTTCTGCTATGAGGAGCGTCAATCCAAGAATCAATAGGAGCACTTAATCTGATGATGCAATGAGTGCCACAACTTAAAACCACTGTATGAAAAAATGCTTTAGGTGCGTCCTAAATCGCATACTTATGCACTATTCTACGCCATTTTGTAGTATAGTGTAAACAGTGCGTTCACACTGAAAACTCTAAAAATAATGAGTGCACTTTAATTACCCGGATGCTGCATTCATTCAACCGGTAACATTAAGTGCGTAATGCATACCTGCCAACATTTGTCTCTGAAAATCCGGGAGAGGGGGGTGTTAGGGGGGTGAGCAGAGCGACTGGAAGGGGTGCCTGGTCTGTTGGCGATTCGGCGGTGTTACGTCCCATTCACAGGGGGCGTCAGCTTCAACGCTTCCTATTCACTTTGAATGGGTGACGTCTGGCGTTGTTGAACTGCATTGTGGATCTGTTGGTGCCGCTTCAGTGGCATTAATCGCTGCAGAAGTCGGAACTTTCTCAACTTTAAGCGCCAGCCAATCAGATTGCTGTATGCAAATACACCAGCTCAGACAGTAGCCGATTGCTGGCTAAATTTATTGGCTGACGCTGCTATGACGATCGTGTCAGTCCCAACTTCAGACACGCCCTCTGTCAAGCGTTAACACTGAAGCCCCGTGTGAATGGGCTGTTACCAGATTGTACCAATCACCTGAGGACCGGGGGAAGGGGTTGAAATTCTAGGAGTTTTCCAGGAGAAATGACAAACCGAGAGGTGGGTCTGAAATACGGGAAACTCCCTGGAAAAACGGGAGTGTTGGCAGGTATGGCGTAATGTTGGACACTTCACGCACTCAACGACCGCAGCTTTGCTCACATAGCGGAAGGGGCTGAGCAATCAGGCGCACATGTTGGATTATTTGTTTTAGATTGTGAAAGCAAAATTCTCCTACATGAGTGATTATAGCGCCTCCCGATGGTGAATGCAGTTATACTCATTGTTTGGTGACTTCAGTTTTCAAACAGTTTTTTTTTTTCCTCAGGCCATGTCCAACTTTTATTCTTTACTTTATTTTCCACGTTTTAATGCCATTCTGTGTTCTTGTGTTGATTTGCAAGCATGTATTGTATGTACCCTGCGCTCCTCAAAAACAAAAATCCTTGTGTTGCGCACACTTGGTGAATAAATGCTCATAATGATTTATTGTAATTCAGTATGACATCATGACAACTGAGATCTAACAGTGTGACATGAAGTGTGACATTATTTTTATGCAGTCTAACAAGCTACAACCATTTAGGATTAAAAATAAATGAATAAATACATACATACATACATACATACACACACACATACATATATATATATATATATATATATATATATATATATATATATATATATATATGTCAGATATTTTCAATATTGTGCAGCCCGAGTGCGAATATATATAAATTCTGACATTGTAATATTTTGTTTTACTGCAATATCTCTATTTGGAAAGATTACATTAATTTAAATCGACAAGAATGAAGATTTTTTCTATGCAGTGGAGCTACATAAATAAATTACAAACTAAAACATTGCTTTATGGTTTTCTGGGGAGTGTAACAGTATTCAAGTACAGAAATCGAACAATCAAATGTAAAATAACATGGTAATTATTGTATAAATAATTAAAATAAATAAAAATTAAAGTAAATAAGAATAAAAAATACATTAAAAATATATGAATAATTAAGTAAAAAATAATTTTTTTAAATAAATAAACAATTTGTATATAAATATATAATTTAATATTTAATAAATACTCTAATCCTGCAATGTAACTATTGCACACATTGCAATGTCGATTCTCAAACGATATATCGTTCAGCACTAATTCGCACAGTGTGAGCATTTTTCTGCTTTCAAGGAGAAAGAGAAACTTACAGGTTCTGGATGTTGGTCCTCATTTTGGTTCTGCTGGTTCTGAATTACCTCGGGTGCTGGCGGATTGTGAGGCCTGGCTTGAGGTCTCTGTCTGAAAGGAAACCAGCCTGCTGTGTGTCTGAAACAGAGAAAGAGAATCATTACAATACTGACCAAAACACATTCATGTCTTTATTTCCATTAAAATGACACCATTAAGATTAAAATAGTCAGCCGGACCCAATTGTTTGTTTTGTAGGGTGGAGTCAAGTTTGCATGCTAAGGCCATCACACACTGAACACCCTCAGATCAAGCTAATGATTACTAGAGTGCCACGCACTGGGGTGTAGACTAGTCAAACTGCCACAATAGCAGAGAAAGTATCAGAACCTGATTTTGAACACCCAGTTGTAACAGCTGGAGATTAGCTAGATACAGTAGTCCAGAAGATCCTCAAATGATTTGAAGTCAAATACAAGCATAGGTTTTCTTTCTGATCAGAGAGAGCCTGATTATTTCTGCTCGCATGAATTGCTCATTCCTTTCATACTGCTCAGGAATGCGTGTGTGACTTTGTACACCAACAAATGGCTCACTGCCTGAAGTTACGTAACAGAGTGAAACTGTGCTTACAGATTGAATCTCGCACTTGCATTTTTCACCAACGTGGACAAAACAACAACACTGAAACCCTCAGACTTTCATCGGCACTACAACACAAAACAGAGCAAGCAATTCCTCAAAAATCACTCCTTTGAACGAGTTCTTTTTAGAGAAACAAAAGTATAAACATAACCACTGTAATCCAGTTCCTAAACAAATGATTCCTATGAACTGATTCTTTCTGATAAATTGAAATAAAGTTGAGCCAGTGCATTTCAGTTCCTTAAATTACTAATGAACTGTCCATATTTTTTTTATATAAAATCATAAACATACAGAGAGCACAGCATTGTTAGTTCTTTAGCAAATGACTCTTGTGAACCAGTTGGTGAATCAAAACCACTTCTATCTTAACAGCATAATACTCAAAAACAATTATTGTTATTGAATATTATATAGATGATGTTTTGTTTTAACTTACAGGTACATAATAACCAGGCTGCTCATCACCAGGATGAAGCGACTCATGCTGGAATAGAAGTATACAATGCTCAGGAAGACACCCAATCGTGATGCTGTGTACATCCAGTCCAGCCAATCTCGGTTTATGTCCTCCTCATCCTCCACCACAGGTCCACCCTGGGCATTCATTCTGAGATTCTGATTGGCTCCCTCTGGGTTGATGAACGCAGGACCCGGGGCGTTCTGATTGGCTGGTAGGTCATTGATCTGGCCTTGATTGGGTAAAGCTGCGGGTACAGCGGCTTGATGAGGGCCAACAGGGAGCGAGGATGCAGCGGCAGGGGTGGTCATTGGAGTGGAAGCAGCGGCTGCCATTGCTGCATGGCTGAAATAACACATTACAGCATTTAAAACAGTTTACATTCACACTTTCAAACTCTTTTACAATTGACAGAGTGGCAGCCAAAGCTGTTCTGTTATAACTGTTTCATGCTGCAACTTTAAATAAATATATTTGCTGAGTATTTCAAAGTGAAGCATGGCACTGTGTTTTTCAACACGAGCAGCTCACGATCCAGTGTTCTCAGTCTCAGAGCAACTATTTTTTACAAAAGATTAATTTAAATACGATAGAGCAGTATATATTTGACAAGAAGTGAAGTTGGAGAAAGAGCTGGGATGGAAGCAGGAAAAGGCTGCGAGTCAAGACTTGAACTAGGGACACCCACAGTGTGGTTACCCCTTTATGTTGAATAACGGACCACTAAGCTATCTGCGCCAACAAAATAATATCATATATTTTTATTTGATGCCATGTCAGCGACAACAGCTATTTAACAACAGTCATTAAAAGCAAGACAGTCCAATAGAATGTGTTTTACAGTAATAGGAATTGTGAGTGGGGTCTTTATATTTAAGCCTGTACTGACAATGCAAATCATTTTACAGTAAATGCTGCTTAACATAATCTCTGTATGTAGTAATTTAGTAGAGTTCAGTTCAGTTAATATATAAATGTAAAATTAAAAACGCCTTGAGATTTTCCACCATGAAGCAAATAACATTTGAAAATGACGACATTAAACTGCATTAAGCCATTTAATTAGTGGCTTGATTATTTGAAGTCATATAAGTACTGTAATTTTACAGTTACTTAATGTTATCAGGTTATCATTTATTTTTTCTTAAATATTCCATCTTTAATAGTAAAATATTGCAATGTTTAATAATATAATATACAAATTCTTTGTTTAATACTTTTGGTCAAAATGCAAACCCTTACAAACAAGCAAAACCTAGATCATTTTAAATAAATAAATCACATTTTAAAACTGCAATAGTATTTATATAACCCCCCCCCCCCCCCCCCTCAAAAATGTAGACCATTAAATAATATTTTAGCTGAAATCATGGTTCCTAGTGATGCCATTTTGTGAATTGTCAAGGACCACAGTTTTTAATATTCGCTGAAGAAAAAAAACAGTCACCAACATCTTGAATGTCCTGAGGTAAACTAAATTTACATCAAATATTCATTTATTGGTGAACTATCCCTTTAAATAATGCAGTCCTATGCTGGAGTATGTCAACATGGGGCATACTCACTACTGCATGTAGTACTGGCGGGCATACATTTGCTGCAACCACAGCAGCTGTTGTGGACTGTAAAGAGAATATGTGGGGAAGGCAGGGTGGCTCATCGCTGCTGTTACAGGCCTGCAAACAAAAGACACACATTTAATTCAATACTACAAAACAGATTCAACTTGCATGTTTACAGTAGTAAAAGGGATATTTTACCCAGAAATGAAAATTGAGTTAAAATTTCTTTCTTCTATTGAACTCAAAAGAATATATTTTGAAGAAGCTTAAAACCTGTAACCATTGACTTTCACAGTATTTGTTTTCCAACTATGGATGTCCATGTTGACTTTTTATTCAACAGAAGAAAGAAACACATAAAAGTTTCTTGATGGTGAGTAAATACAGTATTCAACATTTCAAGTGCATCAAAAAAGTTCTTCAAAATTGTCCAAAGGCAAGAATGGATGTGGTTTAAAAGTTTTAGGACAACTTTGATCAAATATTTTGATCCACTTCAAATGTTAACTACTGCAAGTAGATTTTCATTTTGTGGGGAACTATCCTTTTAATAGATATAACACTGACTCTCTATTTAATAAAAAAAGACAAGAACTCACGCAGATGTGTTGGCACTAGTACCAGGCAAAGTGGCATGACTTCGCTGTCTGAGGCCATCAGTGGAGGGTACAGAGGGTTCAAGAGACTGGCTAGGAGTTAACGGGGAAGGCTGTGAACTCTGCTGTTGTGTTGATGTCACCTGTACCCAACATTTGAGAGAAAAACAAATGAGATTTCTGAGCAAGAAGTCACGAACAGGTGCGAGAGACACTCTGAAACTTCATGCTAAATTCAACATCAGTTGTTTTAAACAAACATGCAAACACGGAACAGGAAGCATGCAGCTGTGCGGTGATATCTCCACCCAAATGAAATGAGCACATCTTGGAGACAGTAGGCCGCCACATCTCAGTTTCAACATACTGTAAGCTGATCAAATATACAGCCTTGGAGCTAAATTCAGGATGTGAAAATTATAAATATACTGAATGTTTTTACATCACTAAATAAGTCCTAGCACACGGTAACCGCTGAATATAAATGGTTGATGAGAATAACATACTTTGGGTCTTGCTCCGAGTTGAGAAGCAGGTTGGGGTCTCACTGCACACACCAGGTGAAGAGTGGGTTTGGTATCTGAAGGAACCTGTAGCAAAAAGTTAAGTTTTTTAACAAAAGCAAGTGATTTTTTTTTTGAAGTGACAAAGATGTTGCCCAGGGGAATTATTGTTTTATGAAAGAGAAAGCTTTTAAAGAGAGGATAAACCACGTGAATGTCATATTGTCTTGTGCAAATCTGTGTCATGCTTTAATGGAAATCAGGTGACAGGCTTTCAAAATGTAACAACCAATGTCCTATTTTCTAATAAACATGCATGAGAGGCTGCTAAGTGTCACTTCTCTGAGCTGCTTTGAAACTTGACTGACTACAGCACATGGTAAGAGGATCAGGTCGAGGGTACAGAATACGAGTATATGGTTTCACCAATTGTTTACTGCATTGACTTCAACAATGAGAAATCCAGTATGTTTTTTGTCAACACCACTGCCTTCTGTATCTATTGTTTCTCCCTCTAACCCTGCATTATGTTCGGGGACAGGGACAGTCTGTATGTTTAAATACTAATAATAAAAATTTGATTTAAAAAATGTTATTTTTAAAAGTTGTATATTGTACATTGTATAAACTATAAATAATACAGAAAAATATGAATTTTCAAAACAAAATGACAGTGTTTCAAAACAAAATTTAAATGTTTTGAATGTAAATTATTTATGTGCAACCATTTTTTAATTAAGTATATTATAAGACTGAAAGAAAAATTATTATAAAGCATGTTTACTCTAATAATTACTCAACTAAAATATCATGAATTCATAAAAAAATCTTAAAAGTCTTGTTAAAAGCAGGTAAAGGTTCAAAAGGTTTAAGTAAGCAAATGTACATTATGTATATGAAACTACATAACATTAAATGACGTGTACAACCATGTTGTTGAAGTCATTTGTCAACCCTGAAATAACCACAAAGGAAAGTCCTTCACCTTTGAGAAAACATCTCTGATAAGCAGGTTGTCCAGAAGCAGCTTGCCTGAGTAAATGAGTCTCTGGTCTTTCTCAGCCTGTAAGAAAAAAAAGTCCAAACAGACAGCACTTAGTACGCCATTTTATGCTTTTGAGAAGTAAAAACATTTTAGTGGAAACAAATGCAGTGCCTCTCCAGAATAAAGTTACTCCACTGAATTTACTTCCGTCAGGTGCAATTAAGCACAAAATAGACGAATACTGTGGTAAATGAATACTTAATTGATGACACGAAAGCAGTCCAGACCTATGTGAAGACAGATTCCTTCTCTGTGTACACAAATGGCCTATTGACGGTCGGTTATTTGCAGCAGCGCTCAGCCATGGAGGATTTATGTTGTGTGTTGAGGAATGCGGACCACTACCGACATGTAAACGCAATATCTACACGATAAGAAACCATCCAGACCTACCGGGTTGTTGGGATAAACCTTGCAGAGGTGACATTTGAGGTCTTTCACGGTCCAGTCCGCGCGAACTCCCTCGATCAGCTGATCTCCGTGAAACTGATTAGGCGTTTTAATGACCAGCGAGATCGTCTCTTTATCCAACACCGTTGAATTTTCCATTCTTCCTTTTAAGTTAAACTATATTAAGCCGCGCATGAAATATCTAACGTGATCAAATGGATACTTAACGATTTGACCAGACAAAAGGACAACACACGATAAGCAAAGGTTCCTGATTCAAGAAGTTTCAGGGCTGCTCATAAGCCATGAAGTATTTGCGTGTGTTGTTTCCAAACACACTGTGGCCGCCTCTGATTGGCTGAGAGGAGCTCGTGTTCAGACGTGGAGCCTGTCCTGAAGCCCCACGCACTGCGCATGCGCACTGACAAACTGTCGGCGGAGTTTTTTTATCACGTTGTTGTGATTGCGTCAGATGACATTGTGCTGTCATATACAGTCATTGGTGTGGTCTAACTACAGAAATGTAAAAAAGTGAGGTTATTAATGTGTGTTATAAGGTACATACCACGACTACGTTTTATCTGAAACTGTTTAAAGGCAAGACACTGCAGGTAAATGAGTTCTACTTCTCCAGTTGAAGTTACACAAAAAACAAGTCTACACAATTTACAAGTTTTTTTGCAAATGTAACATTATTTGATTAAATATTACTGCTTAATTATCTTTCATTTCTAACACACACAAAACAAATCAACATTGGATGAAGTAGGTTCAAACTTTTTGTCAAAATTATTTGAGTTCAGGGTTTTACAGATGGGATTTTGGGAATCCCTTTTAATCACGCAATAAATAAAGGGATAAATTAGTTCACCCAAAACTGAACATTCTGTCATCATTTACTCATCCTTCACTTGTCACAAACTTGTGAAAAATGTTGGAAACCTGTAACATTGACATTCATATTTGTTTTTCCATCTAAGTCAATAGTTTCAGGTTTCTAACATTTTTGCAAAAATCTACGTTTGTTCAACAACAGAAAGAAACCTAACCGAATGGAACCATTTGAAGGTGAGTATAAGCAGAGAGTACATTTTAATGTTTGGGTGAATTATCCCTTTTAACATATACTAGGATTGCCATAAAAACAAATATGTTTTTCAAAAATCTTTTGGAGTAAAATGTTGTATACAGTATTATGTATGAAGATCCATCTGTAAAAACTTTCAGAATGTAGATACATTGCCTGACAAAAGCCTTGTTGTTGATCCCAGTTATAATAACTTGACTTCTAGTTGATCATTTGGAAAAGTGGCAAAAGGTAGATTTTTTTTCTGATGAATCATCTGTTGAACTGCTTCCCAATCATTACGAATACTGCTGAAGACTTATTGGATCCTGCATGGACCCAAGATTCTCAGAGAAATCAGTCAAGTTTGGTGAAGGAAAAATCATGGTTTGGGGTTACATTAAGTATGGGTGTGTGCGAGAGATCTGCAGAGTGGATGGCAATATCAACAGCCTGAGGTATCAAGACATTTGTGCTGCCCATAACATTACAAACCACAGGAGAGGACAAATTCTTCAGCAGGATAGCGCTTCTTTTCATATTTCAGCCTCCTCATCAAAGTTCCTGAAGGTGTTCTAGGATTGAAGGTGAAGGTGCTTTAGGGCTGGCCAGCCCAGTCACCAGACTTACATTATTGAGCATGTCTGGGGTAAGATGGAGGAGGTATTGAAGATGAATCCAAAGAATCTTGATAAACTCTGGGAGTCCTGCAATAACGCTTTTTTTTGCCATTCCAGATGATGCTATTAATGTTATTTGAGTAATTGCAGAGATGTATGGATGCAGTCGTCCAAGGTCATGGGAGTCATACACAATATTAGTTCTTCACTTTATATTTTATTCTGTACATTATTTCAAGTACAGTGACAAGTGACAAGACTTTGTCTAAGCAAATTCAGACCTTACTGTTCTAATTACATAATTAAAAATCAAGGCATGATCATATTTTATTTTGGTAAAATAAGCATAATCTAGGGGCCTTTGCCTTTCATATAAGCCACTTCTGATACCAAATGATCAACTAGAAGTCAAGCTATTATTTGTTGTTGCTAAAATTTGTTGGTAAGGCAATAAGACTTTTGTCAGGTAGTGTATGAATAAAACTGTAGTGTTTGGTGTATGCAAGTCCTGCTGAAGTGAAGATTTATGGCTCAGTGCAAGAGAAAATTTTTTTTTTTTGAGAAAACAGCCTTTACAAATATGCATTTTATTTGAAATCCACAGACACAAATGAACAGAGTGCAATAAAAGACTGAAAAACAATGAACAAAATCTCAAAAATTACAGATTAATTTAAGAGATTTGAGCCTGAATTGTCTCCCCTAAATCCAGCTTTTTCATTCTAAAACATGTTATCACCAGTTATCTAACAAAAAGTTAAAAGAAAGATGAAACGTGGAAAAATAGCTAGTTTAAGAACAAAACATGTCTGCTTTTTGTTTAAATTGTTATTTAGGTCAGCCACACACAGTTTAAACACACCATTTCAACAACATAACTCATTTTTAGTCAAGTTTACTCAAGCAGAATAAAACGAGTCATATAGTTGGCAGATTTGATACATAAGTAGTTTCTTAAATGTACATCATATTGTTAGAGATCTCATTAAAAAGAGAAAAGGCTATACTGTACATATATGCAAACTGTTTAATGATTGCATTACGATAACCTTTATCAACAAAGATTCAAGAACAGTTAATTTGTGCTTTTAAGAGGAAATAGTTTAAATACAGTCTTGTCTGAATTATTGCATATGGAGAAAGTAAGATCCACAGTAATAAGGTAATAAAAGGTTAAACCAATTAAGACAAACACCCTATAAACAACAAGACAAATATGACACATTATGAAAGCATCTCTCAGTTTAACAGGTAATTGACCATTTTTTTTCATCTGCTATACACGTGTGAATGTTTTTGTCAGGAAAAGGTGGCGTTCACTGGCAGTATTGCGTCAGCACATTCTCCTGATTGCCTCGGACAAGAAGAACTGGGGGTCGAAGGTCACGTGACACAATCTCTAGCCAAGCCATGTAAAGAGGACTAGGACATGACCCTCTTCGCCCCACTGGCATTGTCCTGCCAAACAAAATATACAGAAAACTGACAGGTCAGAAAGTCACACACACAGCTAGTTGATCACTCTTTTGTTTTTAGCTAATGTACATGACATAATGGCACTATATCATTTAGAATACCACTTACACTACGATCAGTGCAGCATCTCTCGAGTAATCTTGAATAACTTCATTCAGCCGGATCTGTCGAAGGGACTACACAAACACAGAGCAAAAATGTTGACTAAAAAGATGACTTATGGCTTACAAGGAAAGCATTTTGAAACTGAAATTGAACCTAAATGACCTTAGCTTTAAATGTCTCCATTTCCTCATCAGACACCATCCAGGAGAATTCCTTTGTTGCCTCATCTGCTTCTTGACCGTCCTTTTGGACTGAGCTGACTCTATACGGAGCTATGAAGTCTTCAAACTTTCTAATGCTGATTCAATCATTAGGAGACAGAAATACATTTAGTTACATAGAAATACTCTTTCCTTTAGTTGAATAGGTCAGTGCAAAAAGTTGCAAGAAGAATGGAATGAATGAAACCGTACTGCTCAGACTGTGGAGCTCCATTGATGTCAGGAAGAACTTGAATATCCTTGAAACCCAGACGAAACCTGCTGATCAGACCTTTGAGCCTGTTGAATGACAAATGCAAGCAATGATTTTTAATTTATTAAGGACCATTAAAATTCATGTTGTTACAATTATTAGATAAATAAAATAACAAATAATTATTAATTAATTCATTTGTAGACTACTATCTATATATTAATAAATATAATAAAGAACAATGTATAATTAATATTTTGTATTATATGATTACATAATATATTTTAAGTAACAATTAAAAATATATACATTAATACATATTTGACAAAATCATCTCAGACTGTTTTCTTGAGCATAACAATGAGTTCATTGTACTTAAATGGCCTCCACAATCACCAGATCTCAATCCAATAGAGCATCTTTGGGATGTGGTGGAATGGGAGATTCGCATCATTGATGTGCAGCCGACAAATCTGCAGCAACTGCGTGATGCTATCATGTCAATATGGACCAAAATCTCTGAGGAATATTTCCAGTACCTTGTTGAATCTATGCCACAAAGGATTAAGGCAGTTCTGAAGACAAAAGGGGTTCAACCCGGTACTAGTATGGTGTACCTAATAAAGTGGCCGGTGAGTGTATGTGTGTAACATGTAGTTTATTAATATGTTTTACACAAACAGCAATATCACAATTACGTCTATACATACTCCTTTTTCTGTTCTTCAATTTGTTGAGCTTCACCTCCAACAAACACCCTCACTTTGCATCTTCCCCAGCGCTTCTTGCGGGTCAAGAGGTAAGGAATCAATAGTGTCAAACCTGACAATACATTTAATTAAAATTGGCTCGCCAGTCATTAAAAAAAAAAAAAACACACACACATTATTTGTGTATCTACTAAACTCACCGCCATCATCAGAAAGCCAATACACATCAATGGTCTTCTTTCCTTGTCTAGTCTGAAATACAGTGCTGGGCTGAGTCAGGGCCATTAGAGTTTCAGGATCCACTGCAGCACAAGAGACTAATGTTTTAGCAAAGACATCAGCGGTCAATAATAAATTTAATTAATCATTAATAAATTTAGTACAGGATTAGTTTACAGAAAAATCATGTTATTAATTACTCAACACATGTTATTTCAACCCCCTGAGACCTTCGTTCATCTTTGGAACACAAATTGTGAAATCTCCCTCAACCTCCGTAGATAGGAACGGTCCCAATACGTAAGTCCAAAGAACCAAAAACACTTTTGCGCACACCACTGAACATACAATGTGAATATTCTTAAAAAGCTCTCTGTAAATATTAATTATTCACAGTATTTTGAAGTACCCATGAAATCAGTATTGAGAATATTAATTTGGACAATATGTTGAATATCAGCATATGTCTACACTGAAGTCACATGGAATGTTCTGAAAATGCTTTTGTTTTCTGGAATTTGAACAGCTCAGGACTGTTACTGTTTATGGAGGATGAGGGCAGTGGCGGTTCTGGTTTAAATGGCACCCTGGGCGAACCACCCCATACACACCGTTATATATAACAAGTTTAATTAAAATATAACAATTTACTTATATTAATTGTTACTAATATTATTATACAATCATTATTCTAAATAAATAACAGAAATCAATAATAAATGTTACTGGAAAACAATGTAACAACTGGAGTGATGTGCTAAGAAATGTTTTGCATGAATATTCATAATGATAATTCTATAGAATACAAAAAAATAAATGTTTTATAGAATTATCTGTTGTCTTAGACCCGATTGATGGCCGAGAATTAATGTTATGAAGTCTTACCTCCCTGACTCTTTATCCCTGCTTTCTGCTTTATATCCATGCTTAGTTAAAGTAACATCATCGTATTACATGAACTTTAGTTTTGTCAACTTGCAGACCTCACTGCGTGCCGACACCTTTACATAAAAGCCTGTTACTCCGGTTTCACGGCGCATAAGTGGCGCGTATTTTATCAGCGTGCAGGCAAACAACCGGGATTCACACAGGAGAGCATGTGAGGCACGCGGGAATGGTTTTCTGCACAATAACAAACTTGCCTGTGCAAAAGATGCCAAATGTGAATGGCCCTAACGTCTTTATTCTGGGATTGCCACTAAATTAATATGCTTGCATAAAGTAAATCATATCTCAAAGCTTTTACTAGGGGACGTTTTTTTTTTGCACCGTCTCTCCATGCCGCCCCCAGCAAGATGCCACCCTGGGCGATTGCCCATATCTAAATTCGCCACTGGATGAGGGAGCTCTTGGATTTTATCTAAAATATCGTAATTTGAGATTAAAGATGAACGAAAATCGAAGGGTGAGTAATTAATAATAGATTTTTCATTTCGTTAAAGACTTTCAATACACACATGATGTTTCAATTGTGGGCGATGTAGGAGCTGTTGAGTTTGTGTCAAGTCCTTGTTCAGTAGATGTTTCAAACCCTAGATTCACTACAGCACAAAAGAAAATTCAGAGTGAGCAATTAACTGCATAAAAAATGGTGGACAAAATGTAGAATGTAGGTTTCTGTACCCTGAGCTTGGATTGTTCGAGTTATGTCAAGACCCTCCTTCATTCGAAGAACACAAACACCATATTGCAGGTCAAATGCATCACTAAAAATATATGGAATAGTCACAAACTTTAACTTTGAAAACCAGAACTGAACATTGAAGGAACATGGAAAATGATGTGGTATACATACTGCAAAACTCCAACGTAGTTTTCAATAATGCCTGGTTGAGCTTTACGCCAGTTCTTTTTATATCCCATCACTAAGACATTAGGCTTCATCCGACCCAAACCTGTACTCTGGAATAGAAACATCATAAACAGACATTACCAGACTCGTTTTGGTGATGCAGCTTCATCAGAAGGTAAAAAGTAAAGTAAGGCTGGAAGTTGGAGTATGAGTTTAGTGCATTATGGGGCATGGGTGACCTGCAGCAACATCTGTACGCCGGTACGAAGATCATCAGCCACTACGGTGTGGTAGAAGGACTTTATCTTCCGATTGTTTAGCCATTTTAAATGAGTACTGCTCATGGAGTCTGTGGTGCCAGGCGAGGGTCCACTCTGTCAATAGCACACAATCAGTCAAAGTGAAAATGGATATTAGGAAGAAATAGAGTTAAAGTGTAACAATAAAGATATAACCCTAAAAATACACAAAAAAGAAGCAAAATGAGCAATGTACCTTCTTTAATGATCTTTTTTTGCCCACGACATGCAGGGCTCAATCTTTTTTTATATATGTGACATATATTTATTAATATTAAAACATGAATTCATTTATTCATTTTCTCACCACAACAGAATTAACTGCCATATTAAACATATTTACAGTATATATATTGACCGAAATATAAAATGTGGAAGTGCGCCCGGTTTTGCGATTGTTTTATAACTTCTAATTCAGTTGCCTATGGGAGAAATGACTAGGAATAATAAACACAGGGTTTCTGCAGCTTTCACAAAGTCAAATTTTGCTAAAAGTTTTATTGAGATGTATTATTTGGATTGATTATATAATTTTACATTAAAAAAAGGAAAATTAAGACAATATTTCAGTTAATTTAAGACTTTTTAAAGCCTAAAATTTTGTTTTTGAAATTTAAGACATTAAGACTTTTTAAGACCCAGTGGACACCCTGTAAACAGCAGAATAGTTAAACAACTTGCTCTACAAACAAGTGTGTTCATGACTATACTTAAAAAGCAGAATTATATATTATGAAAATGTCAGTTTGCAGCATGAAGCAACATAACGAGCTGTTTTTACCTTTAGAAATCAATGAAAGTGAATGAGACCGGAAGTCTCGAGCCAAAAACATTTAAATGGCTGTGCCCGCTCGTACGTCTAGAATAAGGCCAATACTGTAAGATTGATTTATTTTTGGTATTGGTTTTTGTATTTATTGTGATAGGACAGACAGCAAGAAGCCATGAATTTGGAAAGAGAGGGTGGGACAGGATCTGGAAAGGTCCGTACTTGGAATGCCCAAAGCATAATGGCACTATATGTTGGTGCACAGCCAATGAGGCTATGGACCCTTTTCCCAAGCCTGTAATGACGCGTTTAACGGTCATCAAAATCTTAAATCCTTAAAGGTTTTTAATGTTTTGATTTTTAAAATCGTATGAACATTTTTATGCATTTATGAATGTATTTTATGATCTTTATGTCAAATTATAACAAACAAATTTCCGCTTATGCTAGATGTTTCTAATGGAGCGTCTATGGGGCTGAGAGTAAATTTGACGTTATTCTCTCCTCTGGTTGCGGTTATCAGTCTCACACAATTTTTTTCCTTTTTCTGAAAGTCTTGATAACACCACCGTGGAGTTTTTCTTTTAACATTTCAGCATATATGATTGAAAAAAAATGAAAACGGAAAAGTAAGAAGGGTCTATTGCCGCCAATATATTTATTGTATATTTTACATTAACTGTTTTTATACATGAACTCACTGCAAGGACATTTGCACATATCATCAGGCTTTGGTTTTTGGTGAAGGCGCCGATGAAATCCACTAGGGAAGGCCGCGCACAGGGAGGCCCACTGAGGACCAAACACTGTGGCCTGAGAAAAAGAACAGATGGAAAAAAGTAGGACACAGGAAGAAATGACAAAAATTGAGAAGAGAAAAAGAGGGGAGAAAGAGGAATGTAATATTCTGAATGAACCACAACATGGAAATCTGATTAGTGGACAGTACTGTTTTTCACCTGTAATTTTTAATATGGTCTTCCACTTGATTAAGACCCACACACTGAGACAGTGCCATGTTATATGAGCTGGCTTGCATTGATGAACCCCAGTTGACTTCTGAAATGTAAAAAATAGGGATGGACTAAGCACTGCGTGGAAGCCTGCCAATATTTTACTCATTTAGGTTAAGGTGAAATGCTCGATGGAGTAATATGAGTTTCATGAAACAAATTGTTTCTGACAAAGTCATGTGTCCACAAGCTATAATGAGTGTAGGTGTCTTACCAGGTTTCTTATACAGCACATATCCCAGCAGGAAGATGACTATGCCAATGGCTATGAGAGCAGCCCACCAGGTCAGGAGAAACATGATGATCACAGACACTACCGCTCCCAGCAAAGACAACCACTTGCTATAAAATCGAAAAGTTGGACGCCAGCCTGCACACACACACACAACACGTGAACGCTTCAGTGAGCGTCAGAATGAGTATGGCTATTTCAAGACCTGTGAGTTTATTGTAGCATGCAGGTTTATGAGAATACAAATGACTGAAATAAAAATATAAAACTACTGCCGGAAAACAAATTTTGTTTGCTTTATAGTCATTATCTCAACCGAGCAAGCCTGCGGTGGTTATAGTCTGCACCGCTGAACCCATTAACAAGCCACTATTAAAAACACACATACTGCATCATAAACTGTTAGTTTAACCTAATTGATTTAATGTATTGGTTTACCTGGTGAGTTAGTTATTGAGGCATGGAAACAGCTGAAGTTGATGAGGGCGTAGGAGCAGAGGAAAAAGTTGGAAATGATGGGAGCAATGGTGTTCAGCTCAGCTAAAATATAAATGACAGCATTTGGAAATTGCTTTCATAAAAGTAACAGATTTATTATGAGAGTATTCAGGTAATTTTTGAGTTGTTTACCAATAAGAATGAAGCATATAGCAATGACATAAGCTAGCAAATAGCTTCTCAGTGGTTCATTATTCTTTCCATAACCTTTCCCGAAAAATCCAATGCCTGGATACAGTTTGTCCTTGCAAAGGCACTATAGGGCAACAAGGATCAGAAAAGATATTAGTAAATAACACTGAAGATGATATAACTAAGGAATGAATAAAGATGTTCAGGATGACAGCCTTACCTGGAAAACCTTAGGAGCGGACACCAGACAGGCCAGGGCTGAGGAAAGAGTGGCTCCAAAAATGCCAGCAGTGATCAGAGGAGCGACTGCAGAAACCATGCTCATACTCTGAAATCAAATAGGACAGAAAACCTGATCATCTTTGATACGGTATTCATCACATAGGGGACACGATTGTGATTCAGCAGTCAAAACAGACTAGCAGACCTGTGGGTGTGTTTACTCTGGCATCAACATGGCTTTTTACCCTACAGAATTGCCACTGGATGTTTTCTATTTTGCAGACTATTCTCTTTAAATTTAAGTTAGAGTTGGGTGTGAAGATCCGAGCAATTTTTTGAAAATTTACACCAGCCTGTCTGGCAACAACAGTCATGCCATATTCAAAGTCATTTAAATCAGTATTTCTCAACCACATTCCTGGAGGACCACCAACACTACATGTTTTGGATGTCTCTTTGGTCTGTCACACCCATTATAGGTCCTTAGGTCTCTGCTAACGAGCTGATGATCTGAATCAGGTGTGTTTGGTTAAGGAGACATGGGCTGTTTCTCAATTCCAAGACTGCAGAGGGAAAATGCTGTGATAAATAAGTTATATCTCTGAACTTTAATAATAAATCTATATTAAATGCTGTGCTTCCCACCTCCTTTATTCAGTCGCAATGACTTCTGGGACCTCTAGAGCGAGTTCGGTGCTCAAGTCTGCATCAATGCATCCTCAATACCAAGAACACATCTGGGAACTTTCACACGTCCTCCGTTCTTGCGGTCTTGAGTTTTGGAACTGAACTTTGGCGGTTAATGATGACGTTACACGAGAACACGAGGACGCAAGATCGCTGAAGAACGCATATTGAGATATATTGGTGGTCCTCCAGAAACATGGTTGAGAAACACTGATTTAAATCACCCTTGGTCTTCATTCAGATGCTTAATTTAAACAAATAAAGGATTGTCTTGACCGTGTTTTCATGTCCAAATATTTTAAGTTGCTGCTGTCATGTGATTGGCTTATAAGATATAAATGCTACATAACAGTTGAACAAGTGTACAGAATAAAAATGGCCATGATGGGTGTGATTTGAAAATTATATACCCAAATAATTTCCCTTTATTTACATATTTTGTTATATTTCCTTTTCCCACCTGTTTTTTTGAGACCAGGCAGCCCAGTTTTAGCCTTTACTTATGTGACAATGATCCATACTGTTCCAGTAAAGAGTTTTATATGTTAAGTCGAAGCTAAATTGTTCTGTCTAAATGACTTATTATTGGCTGGGTCAATATATACAGTAGGAGCATTTCCCATTAATGCACCATAGTTGTGTGTCATACAGTATCGAAAAGATCAATTTTGTGTATTTTTGTATCCCCAGCGGCACCTGGTAATAATTGCTGAGTCCAAAATTGCAGGTCTTGTTGGTCATACACTCAGTAAAGTTCCAGCCATAGTTGCAGCCCACTCCCAGACACTCCCCAGTCAATGAAGATATGGTGTCATTCACATCACCAGAAGCATCACGCACCACACAGGAGCCTGAAATGCATTAAAGAGCACAACAGGGAAATAACATCACTGTGTATGTAACTGGATGTGATTTGGGGCACAGAAAAAAATGATCAACAGGTTAGTTATTGTGTTGTTAGGCATCTCTGACACTTACCAATGGTAGCTGAGATGATAAGATAAGACACGGTGGTCCAAAAAATGGCCAGCATCGTTCCACGGGGTATCGCGACATTTGGATCCTGCAGGAAGTTTTGTTTGTGAAGACAATAGAAAGCTTTGAGAGGTCTGCAAATGCATTTAATTGGAAGGGACGTTACTGTGACTTGGAGCTCAACTTGCCTTCAGATCTCCAGAGATATTAGCCCCCGCAAGGATGCCTGTAGCTGAGGGGAAGAAGATGGAAAACATGCCAAAGAAACTGCCCTCTGGTCCACGCCAGCCGGGCACAAAGTTTGTCGCAAAAATATCAGCTATTGGGCACAAATTGAGACATTTTAGCAGGAACATATGGTAGCGTAATCTGATTAGCACTCAGAAAATGAGGATGGAGTGTTATTATTAGCACATTTGTGCAACATATTGACTGTGCTGCACTCTGACCTCGGTAGCTGAAAAATCCTCTGGCTTGCTTCTGTGGTGTGGCTGGTATTATGGTTCCAATGATGTAGCTAGCGAAGGATATCATGATGACAAAGAAGAACAAGACTTGGGCCTGGAGGAGGAACAAAAGCAGAGCTGATATTAGCTGAACAAGACCAAACTGCTTAAAATCGCTTTCTTTCTGAAGCAAACCTTGGATTCCCATTCCATTCCAGCCATTGAGATAGCCAGAAGGCAGGTGACAGTAATCACTCCGATGATGCGGATATCGTTAAGTTTGTCTACCATGCTAACCTCAGTCTCCTGTTAGGAATCAGAAGAAAAAAATATTCAGACATGGGAAATAGTCAATTATAGAGACACAGGAATTAAAATTTTAAGGTAAAAACAAAACCTGATTTCACGAAGTGTAGCAACGTGTACAAAATACACATTTTCATAATTGGGTGTTTATTGGTATTCGTATATCCAAAATATTTGGATTTTCTCTCTCTCTCTTTCTTTCTTTCTTTTGAGTATGTATATATGCAGACATTTAAGTGGACTATTGCAAATATGTGCATGCATAAATTGTTTATTAAGGTATATGATTAAGTATCTGTACATTTGCATACATGTATTTATATTTTACACATGCTTATTTATTATTATTATTTGCTTGCATGGGGAGGCTTTGAGGTTGGTTCTTTAAATGGATGAAAACCTTTAAATGAAGTATAAAAAAACAGATAACCAGTAGATTATCTAAAATGTATGGTCCATGTGAGAAAACAAAAAGTGATGTGTGCCATTTATTTACATTTCAATGTATTTTTTGTCTATTGGTCCATATCACTCTTTTAAAAAATACTAATGCCAAGAGCATACAATATAGTGAATATGAATGGCTTGAATCACTGCACTTCAAAATCTTTTGTTTCAAATCAGTGGTTCAGAGCACAAAGTTTCATTTATTTCTCATGCGGTGATGTCTATATTTTTTATCAGTTTAATTACAAACTAAACAAGACTGGAAAATAGATAAAAAAGCACATATATTACAACACATACACTTAATACACAAATACACTTCAACATCTACACGTGGACATCACCTATATACTATATAACTGCAGGTTAACTCAATGTTTATATATAATCACTTTAACTGTTAAAAGCTATAAGTTATTAGTAACTAATAAAATGATGGTATCTTTTCCAAATTTGATTGTAATACAACAATGTGCACCTTTTGTAAAGCTGCTTTGAAACAATAATTATTGTGAAAAGTGCTATACAAATAAACTTGAATTGAATATTTTGGAGACACTTGATATTTAAGGTTATTAGATTATTAGCTAACTGCTTTTGATAGATTATTCATTCATTTTTCTTCGGCTTAGTCTCTATTTCAGAGGTCATCAGAGCGGAATAAACGCCAACTATTCCAGCATATGTTTTATGCAGCGGATGCTCCATTCATGGATGCAACCCAACACTGGGAAACACCCATACACTCTCGTATTCACACACACACACACACACACACACACACACACACACACACACACAC
>CAIGQZ010032545.1:11190105-11206300 GCA_903798205.1 Danio tinwini | reverse complement strand
AGAGAGAGAGAGAGAGAGAGAGAGAGAGAGAGAGAGAGAGAGAGAGGTGAAGTCCGCCAGTGCATGTGACCCGCCGAGCAGCCGTCGGGTTAAGCCATTATTTCGGCACAAATTAATCTGGAAGCCCCAAAGGTGGAGCCTTTTCAGTGTAATTAGTGCAGATCCTGCAATCGTGCCCACAGGTGCGCTCCTTTGAAGCAGGTTTTTGATTAAATGTCTATTATTAGACACCGAGGGCTTAAGCAGAAAAGCAACTGTTAAACGGTCAGACTGGAACCCCTCAGGCTGCCGTCTAGAAACACTGACAAAAGCTGACATAACACCGCTCTTAATTTCAACAAAAGGTATATTTGTTCAGCTAAAACCAATTGTAGTTTACGACATTAATAATGTGTTTAAAAATTAAGATCATTATTAGAAACATATTAGGAAATAGCATAGGCCTAACAATAGGCTATAATTATGAACAAAACTTTAAAAACAACTCACATTGAGCAAGGATGCATTACATTTTGGTCAAAAGTGACAGTAAAGACTTTTACATTGCTGGTTATTGTTATAATTAACTGAAGCTTGTCGTGGTTTTCGACTGTTCTCTTAATGAATCAAACTCAGTCTGGAGGTTATGAATATCAGAATATACTATTGGAATATTTTCCAAAAAAGCAGAGACAGCCTGGAGCAGACCCATCTCAGTCTCTCTCCAGGACAAATCCCATGTCTTTCACATTTGTTGTACCCTTTATCCTTGCTTTCTCCCACCTTTGTGTTTTCACAGCTGGTTCCTGGTTCAACAGGCCTCTCCCAGCTCTTACGACCCCTATTTTAAGCCCTCTCTTCTTGTTGGCCCTTATAATGTACAGATCTAATGTATTAATCACTGTTTTATGCATACAGTTCACATTTGGTAATCATGACTAGTATCTATGTTTCAAACATCTAAACTAGACTCCTCTCTCATACAGTATGTATCTTTTCAAACTTACATGACAGTTTCAACATGTGTTGCATACATTGCATGCTTTTCTGACACAGATGGTTCTTATTGTATCCCCAAGTTCTCCCTCATGCTCTTTTATGACCCTTTTGTCTTAAACTATCACCTGTTTCCAAAGACATATAATGGCAGATTCATAGAGCCCTTCACTCCCCCTAATAAATGTGTCTTCATATAGGTTTAGTAAATAAAAATCTTCTTCAAGCTAAACCCATAAAAATATTATTAACGGTGGCGCAGTGGTTAGTACTGTCGCCTCACAGCAAGAAGGTCGCTGATTCGAGTCCCGACTGGGTCAGTTGGCATTTCTGTGTGAAGTTTCGTCAGTTTAGTGGTTCAGTCGTACGAAAATGTACGATTTTATAAAGGAGGCGTGGCACCTAACCCCGCCCCTAACCCCAACCGTCATTGGGTGATGAGCAAATCGTACCTATTTGTACGAATTAGATCATACGAATTAGCCACTAAATCAAAAAGTTACGAATTGCCGTGAGATTGCGTTGGAAGTTTGCATTTTCTCCGTGTTCGCGTGCGTTTCCCCTGTGTGTTCCTGTTTCACCCACAAGTCCAGACATGCGCTATATGTGAATTGGGTAAGCTAAATCAGCCAGTGTGTGAGTGTGAACGAGTGTGTTATGGATGTTTCCCAGGACTGTGTCGCAGCTGGAAGGACATCCGCTGTGTAAAACATATGGTGGATAAGTTGGCGGTTCATACTGCTGCTAAGGAAAATGAATGAATATTATGATTAACAGTAGAAATCAGGCTCTAGAATGACGAATTACAAAATGTTCTGAGCAATGAATTCTGAATGAGCCTTTTTTGTCTGAGATAATTATTGATGTGTTTTCATATAGGCAATATATATTTGTAGCAGTTTTGTTTGTAACTTAGAGACTTATTTTTCATTTTATGTTTAATTTGACTCAATTCACTTTAAAAACAGTGGGTTATATTAAACCACCCATGCATTTTTGGGTAACATTTTTCAATAGGGTTATTTTTTATTAATGTAAAAGGCTACAAATTATTATTTCTATATTAACTTAAAAAAAGTTTCAGCTGGTTGCTAAATAAATATTGCTAATTTTCGTTTAATTGAAAAATTAACAAATAAAAACCAAATAAAAAAATAAGGAAGCCATAAAAAGACACAACTAAGGTAAACATTTTTTAATCTATTTCAATTTTTAAAGAATTCAATACTCTTATTCAGCAAGGATAGTGGAGACATTTTAACTTGTTTTTATTATATACACAACATTAAATTCTCATTCATTTCTTTACTGTCACTTTTGATCATTTTTATCGCACCAGAAATTTTTGGAACATTATATATATATTTCAAACAAATATTTCTATTTCTGCTGTTCACAAATGATCAATAAATTAAAATATTGCACCCACAACTAATCCTTAAAAGAGTATTCCTGCTTTCAGAAAAACTAAACCACGTGACACTGAAGGCTGGAGTAATATCTGCGTAAAATATTATTTTCTATTAGAGTTTAGAGGTTACACTTAAATAATGATCTAAATGTAATCATAATCTTGCTTTACACATCAAAACAAAAACTTTTGGTTGTACAGATTTATTTATATAAAACATGTTTATAGAGTTTAACACATTTAAAGAATGGTATTATCAGAAGGATGGATGGTTGAGGTGATTGGTCAGCAGGATCTCCCCTGTTGGCAGCGGTGTGGTGCCACCCTGGTGTTGTGAAATAGCCGGGTTATCGCTGACGTGTGACATCGGCCTGATTCACAACACCAGCTGCAGCACACACACCTCTTTCTCTCGCACACACACCAGGTCTTCTTCTCCATTGTACATTGAAACAGGAGACTGAATGGACAAGAGCAGGTCTTGATGTCTGAATCTAGCACCTTAAATTAAGGACAGTGCACTGTAATATTAATGCTGCAGCTGCAGATTATGAGACCGGTTAAAAATGCAAAGCAGAGCTTAGAGGAGCTGGAGCACACACTGCAGCCGGCCGTAACAAAGCCAAGCCGTCCATCTGCGTGCTCTACGGGCATTTCCTCCATAACCCACCATCTGCTGAGAAAACACTCACAGCACTTGTACGGTTGTGTCATAGAAGGACATATATTCTGATGAATAAAGCGACAGTGAAGCAAAACAAAGACAGAGAAATAAAAGACTGCACTGCAAAAAATACAGTTCCACACAATTTGTTCATGTTGTCCCAACACAAATAGATTAAGTTAACAAATTTGAGTGGATTGAACATACAACAGTTAAGTTGTCCCCAAAGCAGCAAAATATAGTTTTTTGAGTGTGTAGAGAGGGTTGCCATGTTTTGATCTATTATTTATAAAGACCTTTTGCAGACATTTGATTCAGAGTGATTTCTAAATAACCATTAAATCACATTTTAAAAGAAGAAAAGAAAGAATAAAGAATTTATGGTGACAACACACTCAAAAACAAATGTGTGCTGCTTGTTCAAACTAATTTAAAATGAGCTGAAAAAACACAATTGTCAACTTTTTTGGGGGACAACTTTTTTTTTATGTTCATTCACTTCAATTTGTAAAAACGATTAAGGTTTCTTAATCGATTTGTTGGGACAACATGAAGGAATTGTGTAGAATCCAGCATTTTTTTTGCTTCTGTTTTTTTGGTTCTGTTTGTTAGTGTGTCAACTATTAAGCACTACGTTTTATTAGTGACTAATTTGTATGAACTTGAACAATTAGAAGTCAGAAATTCATACAATTTAGCCACTAATGTTTGATTTTGAAATAAAACAAGAAACAAAATCCTGTCACTCAGGTATGAAGACTGTACAACAACATACAAATGAGATATAAATGTAAATAGATTTGAATTCAATGAAAGCAGCTACTAATGTAGCTAATGTATTAATGTAACCTGATTGTATATAAAAAGGCCACAATGTATATTTTAGGGGGATAAAAAAAAAAGCATAAGGTCTGTCCCTGTCACTAGTGTGAGAGAAAAATCATATGAAAAGATATGAATGGGATTGTACACAAATCAAAGAAATTAGCAACTAATGTATGATTTTTAGATAAACATATAAAGGCCCACTCCTGACAGTCACTGAGATGTAAACACATCGAGATAATAGGAAAATGTATGGATAAAACTACCCAGCAAACACAGAATGTTCCCAATTGATTATGTTCTGGGAACATTTTTTGCAAGTTTGTTTTTTTGGTAACCACTTAAAAAGAAAACAGTGCAGGAATGTTCTCCAAGAGGGGGCTTTCTCTTAATGTAAAGGAAACTGCCTACAGGACATTCTGAAAACCAAATAAATACATTTTTAAAAAATCATTAGCTAGGTGTTCTTACTTCATACAAATTAGCCATTAATGCACACTGGAAAAAATAAAAAGAAGGCCCGTCACTGGGATGTAAAAAATCACAAATTCATATGAATTAGCTTGTAATCTAGAAGAAAGAGAAAAAAAACTCTTGTCAGTTGGCTTAGACTGGGCTTGAGAAGATCATACGAAAACATGAATGAGATTGTACAAGCTCATCCAAATTAGCCATTAATGTATGAGTTTTAGATAAAAGTAAAAAGGCCCACTCCTAACAGTCACTGAGATGCGAGCATCACATCGAGATAATATAAAAATGTATTAATCAAATTGCCCAGCAAACACAGAATGTTCCAAATTGGTTATTTATTGGAGAACATTTGGTTTTGTTTCAGGAACATTCTCTATGAGTGTGTTTTTTGGGAAGCGAAAACGACATTTTCCAAATTACTTATTTTCAACTTAAAAAAATAATAATAATATAAAAGAAAATCTTTCAGGATTGTTCTCCATACCTAGAGGGAAGCTTCTGTTTATGTAACGATAAATCTCTACAGAACATTCTAGAAACCAAAACAAACAAAAGGGTGCATTACTTCATATAAATTAATCAATAATGCATATTGAAAAAAATAAGTAAAAGTAAAAAGCATAAAGGCCTGTCACTGGGATGTAAATTAGCTTGTAATCCAGAATAAAAAAAATAGAGAAAAAAAATACTCTCAGAAAATCATACAAATGAGATTGTACAAATTAGCCATGAATGTACGATTAAAAAAAAAAAGCGCAAAAGCCAACGGTCACTGAAGTGAGAGTACAAATCTGTAACGATACAAATTAAAACGAATGTGTCACAAATGTACGATTTCTACAAAACAATAATCAATATGTCCATCACTGGCGGGTGAGCAGAATACACAAAATGTAATGAGTTTGTACCAATTCCTTGACGTAAAATTCTTTTCTAGACTCATTTATTAACAGTTAATTATTAAAAATCCCAACTTTTCAGCATTAGCTCATGTCAGCTTAGGTTCATTAAATATTAACAGATGCATAAATGTTGTAACAAATTAATTTGTCATTGTTAGTTATATGGGATTATCAACAATAGTGTACAGTCTTCCTCTTTAAAGTGTTTTGCTTACAAATCTAGATGAACAATTTATTATTTAAGTGCAGATGATAATGTAGAAAATGTAGAAAAATGTATATTAACTAGAATTCAGATTCAATGCCATGCCTTTTCCAGAAGTTTTTCCAAATCTGTATTTATAGTACTGGTTGTCACCAAATCGCACTGTTCAAAATACAGTGAATAATATGGCCTTCATGAGATTGCGTACTGACTGATAGTGGATATCACTGTGTTTGATAAGTTTTTAACAAAAAGATGTCCAGTATGCCAACTAAAATGTAATCAACCGAAACAAACAGAACAATAAAAGAAATCAAAAAAGAAATCAAAATTATGCCACAATTAAAAAAAACAAATAATAAAAGAAACAGAACTGAACTTCATTTTTTTTTATTTCAAATCATGGAAAAAAAAATACAAACATAAGTTGACAAACTAAAGATGGAATGAGGACAATGAAGGAGAATAGCTAAAGAAAAGTGTGGCATTTCAGTTCATCAGAACCTCCATCTGAACCAGTCTGGCGTTGGTGTCTCCTGCCATGCGGTAGGGAATCATTCCAGCAAACGTGATCAGAGCCCGGGCTTGAATACGCAGCAGCTGCAGACAAAACCAACACAAACAGCTGCATGAGAAACTGCAGATGGTCAAACGATGTCCGGTGAATTAATAACTGTTCTTATTTTAGCCCATATGTCTCACCATGTCTCTGTCCTCTAGTGTACGCTGTGGTCTTCCTGGTGTCCCTGCTGCTGCCCCCTTTAGCCGCTTGTACTGCGTGAACAAGATATTCATCGTGGCCAGAAGAACTTCAGACAAATTATGTCTGACCTGGAAAGAGTTGGACACAACTTAAATAATGTCATGTGAATGAAGGCCTCCATTCGCAGCATTTACAGTTCACGTCTGAATTGTTAGCCCTCCTGTTAAATTTTCTTTTAATTCCAAACGAGGTTTAACAGAGAAAGAAAATTTTCAAAGTATTTCTGATAATATTTTTTCTTCTGGAGAAAGTCTTATTTGTTTTATTTTAGATAGTTTTTAATAAAAAAACAACAACATTTTATTAAAACCAGCCATAAAGAAACATTTGAGATGTACTAAAATCCTGTTCATTTTTTTGAGTCACCATGAAGGCACAGCAGCTTTAGAATTTGAAATCAATTTAAAGGGATTGTTCACCCCCAAACATGTATTTAATCTCCCTTAAGTGGTTTCAAATCTTGAGTTTATTTCTTTTATTGTACACAAAAGAAGATATTCTGTAGAAAACCAAAACCTGTAACCATCCATAGTGGGAAAAACAAATACTATGGAAGTCAGTGGTTACAGGTTTCCAACATTTTTCAAAATATCTTTTTTTGTGTTTGAGTTCAACAGAAGAAAGAAACTCATAAAGGTTAAAGGGTGACTAAATGATCAATCTAAAAGAACTATCCCTTTAAAAAAGTAATGCTTATAGATGCCTTTACCTCATCGCTGAAGTTTCTGAAGGCCGCGACTCGCTCCTCAACACTGTCCTGACTTAATGGAACCAACTTGAGCCTCTCGATCACCTGACATAAAATTGGAGGAAAGTAAAGATTAGTCAAATACCAGCAGCGTGGGCCTGAAGGTCAGCAAGGACTTTAAAAAGCTCATTAAATTAAATGAATGTTTTTTTCAATGTTAGTATCAGTATTGTTTTAGTTTATAAGCTATTATGCTTCAAAACAGTGACAAAAATTCACATTTAGCAGATATAAAACTGATATAAACAAGTCAAGCTTGTAGTTTGTCACTTCCGCCTAAATGGATCAACAGTTTTATTCACGTCACCTCATACTTCAGTTCTCATCAAATCATAACCAATTAAATGCTCTCTAGTGTCTGACATGTCCCGCCCCCTTCAAGACGCTTCTCATTTGCCTATCATTTAATGCATTTGAGCTCAACCACTCTCACCGGCAGAGCTGTGATAAAACAAAACACTAATGGAGCTACACTATGTCCCACCCTCTCTTCGTGAATAAAAATGCACATTTTAAAGCACTTTACAGGACCTTTAAAGGTGACTTACATCATAGGCTCGGTCAATGTGTCCGGCGTGATACTCATCAAAGAAAGTCATGAGGTCAAGCAAGAGGTAGAAGGTGTTGTCCACTGACTTTTCTCCAGCTACACCATTAGCACGATACCTGTGAGCGAACAAATACAAGATACCACTCAGGTTTAAAGAAACCACAACGTACAAGCTACTATGAAACTATGAAGTTTTACCTCAGGGTAAAAAGAGGAATTGTGAAATGTTGCAAAGCATGATATAAAGATATAAATCACATTTACATTTAATTGAACCCAAAGAGACTTACAAATGAGGCAAAACAAAATTCCCCAGAAGAAAGATTTGAGGCACAAGAGAGACAAATTTGATTAAAAGAAAACAAAGCTGTAATGGGACGACATAAAGTTGCATTTGGGAGAAAGCTGGAAGATATAACGCTGTAACAGAGAAATGGAGGCAACGCTGATAAATGAAGACGCAATAGTGAAAAAAGTTGAAACACCTGAGAGATTTAAAGTCACAATTAGAAGATTTGCAATTGAGTGATATACAGTTGCAATTTATACAAAAAATAAAAAAGCAGTTTGAAGATACAAAGTCACCACTGTAAATTCACGTCACTATCAAGAGAGAACTAAGAGATATAATGTTGCAACTTGATCAATGAAGTAACAGTATTGAAAGTCACAATGAGGAGATACAAACAGTTACAAATGGGAGATACAATGGTCACTATTAGAGGATATAATAGAAGGTATACAGTTGCATATTACGATACTGACCACCTTCTGTAATACAAAAGTGCGATTTAAAATTTTTTTTTTACTTATTTTTGCGATTATTTTAGAGCTTCCGATTAATTTGCCTATGGGACAAACGACTAGGAATAATAAACTGCAAAAAACTATTAAACTCCTTGCTCTACAAACAAGTGTGTTCATAACTAAACATAAAAAGTAAAATAATATAATATGAAAATATCAGGTTGCAACATTAAGCAGCATAACAAGCTATTATTAATATCTAAAAATCAATGGAAGTGAATGAGACCGGAAGTCTTGAGCCAAAAACATTCCAATGGCAGCACTAGCTCGTATGTAAAGAATAAGGTCAATACAAAGTAGCTATCGGGAGATACAAAATAGCAACTGGGAGACAAACAAAAGTCTTCCAATGTGGAAGGATTTAAGTAAAATGTAAAGTCACTATTGGGATGTAGCAACTGGGAGATACAAAGTCACTATTGGGTGATATAAAGTCATGACCGGAAGATATAAATCTCCATTGGAAGATATAAAGTAACAATAGTGCATATAAAGACAAACACATCTAAGATCAAATCCAAGAGCTCCTTTATCCTCCATAGACAGCAATGTTAGAAGTCCAGAAAAGGAGCCAAAAACATTGTCCAACATTCCATATGACTTTAATGCTTTAACTGTAATCATATGAAGCTCCAAGAACACTTTTGTGTGCCACAAAACTGTAAAAACAACTTTGTTGGCCAATGTTTTCATTAGGGTGCATGGTGCATAAAGGCTTATTGCCATTAGACTTAACAGCCCAATATGCAAGCACCTAATTCCACTTAGCTTTCTTTGTTTTGCTTCCTTTTCTGAACTTTAAACATCTCACAACCTTTGCTGTCAATAAAGGTTCAGACCGCTCTTTTTTTATCTAAAATATCTTAATTTGTTCTCCAAAGATAAACAAATGTCTCAGGAGACTGGAATGACATGAGGATGAGTATTTAATAATAGAATTTAGATTTTTGGCTCAACCAATACTTTAAGTATAAATTCTGAAAACCCATAACAAACCTTCATAATTCATAATGGTTAGATTTAGTCATAAATAGTCATAGCGTAGTCATAAATAATTTTTTTTATGTTTAGATGAAAATACCGGTAACACTTTACAAAGATGTATTAGTTAATGCATTTACTAATGCAGTGGTTCTCAAACTGTGGTACGTGGCCTTTCTTCTAGTGGTACGCAGAATAACAAAAGAATAAAATGAACACATTTTTAACCCTTTGACGCATACGATAACACATGTGACAAATCCGTACTGGCTGCATGTGCCCATTGCCAGCATTGGCTGTTATCTGAAGTGCGCGATTATACTAGTGTGCTTTAAATATTTACTTTAGTGCATCGCATCATCAGATGTTAAAAATCAGTCCACTTGGTGCAAAGCCAGAGGAAGATGCGTGCGGCGCTTACAGAGCAGATACACGCGCTAGAGAAGCGCTTCTACAGACTGGTGCTATTGTGTTGCCGTTTCAGTAACTGCAAACTCAGGATTTTCCCCATGCTGCATCACTGGTAAAATAATTATTACAAATGTGTTAAATGTGCGCTCGTAGTTGTGTAAAATAATTTGTGTTTTCTATATATAAAGTTATTTGTTTTGTAAAGCAGCATACGCAGCTTTCGGTTTAGTTTGTTACCTCAGATTTAAATCGGATGCGATTTAAATGGCGTGAGACATAGAACGTAGACTCAAGCAACTTTACCATGCTTGAAGCTTAGAGGTAGAATGTAATTAAAGTTATTCTTCGGGTGCATAGACAGAGGGACCGCAAACCATACCCGAGTCTGCTTGAAAACAGTGGTCAGTGCGTGGTTAACGCAAACTGCACGGTTCACTTATGTAATCTCATCCGCACCAGATCGCAGAAATACCGCACATATGAATTGGTAAAGCACTGTATGCATTTAATCACTTGCATTTCTGACACACATAGGCCTACTGTAAATGACCTGCAGCAGATCTAATTTCTAATTTAAGTAATTCCAAATCATATGTTTAAAATACAAGTTTAGATTTCAAAGATATACAAATAGGTCATATGTACATGCAACTTCAAAATTGCAACTTGCAAAACTTTCAAAATTTATGAAATATTAAAATTATATATAGGCCTACTACGCTACTGTTTTTCAATACTGGTAATTATGGTGGTACTTGGAGAGACAATTTTTGTCTGAGGTGGTACTTCTTAAAAAAAAGTTTGAGAACCACTGTACTAATAAATAAACAATGAACAATACACTTATTACAGTATTTGTTAATGTTAGTTAATTAAAATACAGTTGTTCATTGTTAGTTCACGTTGCATTACCTAATGTGAACAAGCATGAAATGGATGTTAATAATGCATTAGTAAATGTTGTACTATGACTAATAAATGCTGTATAAGCATTGTTAATAATTAGTTCATGTTAGTAAATACATTAACTAATGAAACCTTATTGTAAAGTGTGACCGAAATACTAATACTTTCATAATGCTTACCTTTCAGCAATAGCCACTGCCATGTTTTTGAGTCGCTCTTTGTTGGACTGAGGCTCGCTGACTTGAGGGATGACTGGACTCAACAATTTATTCATTAGCTCTAAAACCTTATCAGCATTCTGGCACAGAAAAAAAAATGTTTTAGGCACAATCATCAAGAGACTGCTAAACACAATGATCCGTCTCAGCTCATTATACCTTGGCTAACTCGTAGAGTTTGACGGCCTCCTCAAACAATCCCTTGTTCTCGGCCTCAGAGGCCACCTTGGTAATGATGGCCCGCGTGTCTCCGGCAAATTTGTCAATCACACCAGGCTGAAGAGATTCAAACAAACAAACACTGCTTAGAGCAAAGAGGACTCTGAATGCACAATGGTGTTTGTCAATAAGCCTTGAGCATGAAAAGCCAGAGTGTGTTGTACAGGCCTGCAAGACAATAGCACATTCTACACAACCCTGAAAGGCTGAACGAACAAGCTTTTCACAATTGGTTCCAAGAATGAACAGTGGGCACGTTTGCTGTCTGCCAGTCAGGTGATATTACAACAAAAACCTCTAACATACCTTTCTGCTTCCATCTTTTTCAAGTCTTCCAAGAAGCATATCGAACTGCAGGAAGAGAGTTAAGTATTGACAGGAATTATGTAATGATAACAGCAATTAGTATGCAGAAACCCTTACCTCCAATGAGCACACAAAGTTTCTTACCTCTCGACTCTCGATGACTAGCTCGCTGACACAGCGCATAAACATGTTTTCTCCTTGACTGTCCTTCTCATTCCTGTGGTCAGTAGGAGAGCAGTGATTATAAGTTTTTTGGAGTACAGCAATTATCCAGTTTGTAGCATAAAAGCTTCAAAGGAACATGTTCGCTTTGTGATATGCATGCAAACCCTGAGATAAAAGACCTTAAGTAGATCAACTGCTTCTTTTTTGTAGTAGTGGCTGTGGGGTCTTTTAAAACAATAGGTCGAGTTAGCATCGAATTCACAGTGTGCATGAAGCAGGTTTAATTATTCATGCATCATTCATGGAAGGTTCTAAGTTATTCATGACACATTAATCTCTTCTCGGAGAGGAATTTCCACACAGTATTTTCAGAGAAAAAGACATGACTTACAGTTCAGCCACTGATCAAACAGGAAACAAGCTAATTTCATAATAGCTTTGTATAGGCTTCCTTGATAGCTGTTCAACGTAACTGATCTAAGATCAGCTCTTTTAGTATGTTACTCCAAATGACCCAATAGCATCAGTTAAAAGGTCATGAAATCCTCCACTAAATTTTATGAGACTTTTACAGCTTTATGTGTGTTAAACGACAATGTTAGCATCTGTTTTAATTGTAGGTAATAAGTAGCTTTTGAGCTTTCCCCCCTAGTTTCATCTTGCAGGTTTAAAATCTCTATCAGTGCAGCGTCACTGGTAGTGACGTACAATAGGACTGTGAGTACTTTGATGATGCATCTGTGTCTAATTATTATTCATGAGACATGAGTTTTTTTATCCTATAAGAATTACTGCTTCTGAATTATTCAATCAAGCTGTGAGAATGTGCAGCAGCGAGGTGTTCACGATGGGTCGCGATGCCAATTAGAGCTGAAGATCATTTTAGATGGGGTTGGAGCTAAAGAGCTAATTTTGCAGAGTGGGAATTGATCGTCCTGCGCTCACTGATGGTGCATCCAGCAGCAGTGAACACCCTTTCACTGCTGCTGCTACTGGCCGGAATGCATACTGATCTAGCTAATTTTGCAAGTTTTGGATAGGATTGTTTGTTCATCTTCCACCAGCCAAGAACATTCAATTTATTTTACATAACAGCGGTTTCAATGTAGCGAGTAACCTTATCATTTTCCAGGACCGATCAATAATGTTCCTCCGCAAAAACACGTAGCCTTATCTTAGTGAGTAAAGTATTTTTAAATTATAACTAAATATTAATTAAATCAAAAATGCATAATGTAGTCAGAGTATACAGGCCAATGTTGGCATTATGCTATTAATATTAAGCTTCACCGTCGCCTTAATTCAATTCACCTTTATTTCTATAGCGCTTTTACAATGTAGATTGTGTCAAAGCAGCTTCACATAGAAGATTATAGTAAATTGAGACAGTGTCAGTTCAGTTTTCAGTGTTAAATTTCAGTTCAGTTTAGCTCAATTCAGTGTGGTTTAATAATCACTACTGAGACTTCTATTAATCTTGAGATTTACTACATCGAATCCTTAAGGTCGGATTGTAAAGAGAAGTGGTGAAACAAATCCCGCAGACCCTTTATCTTAATTTCATTATTGCCAAATACCCATCTTAATTTACAATTTATTTTAATTCAATTTGTTAGGAAAGATTTATTTTATTGGTGTGTTGGCCAATTTAAAGGCTAAGCATATGTATTTAGGCCTATTTAGAGTGCTGAGATGTTACGATGTTACAGAGGACTTATGTCATTTCTTTGTTCCAACTTCTAAGTGGCCTGTAGCCTACGTTTGTTATGAATAAATTATGTTAAAACAAATATAAACGATTCATTCTTGAAAAAAGGCAAATGAGTTGTGTTCATGTGCACATTTGAATAATGTTGGGCTATAACTGGATTCGGGCTTTTAAAAAGCTGTCAATCAAAATGTACTTGTCAGGCTCTGGCCGAATTCTGTCAGGCTCTGGCCTAACTTTATGGGCCCAATTACAGCTCTAATGCCAATAGACATACTAAATTCTACAAATCTGTACTGAAATGTAAAAAAAAATGTGACAATCAGCATTTTCCGTTGTATTTTGAGCGTTGCTGTGCGGATTTTTAGTCATTATGGGTCACTGACAGATGACCCATGTTGTTCGCTCCATTCTTTCTCTCCTGTTTTTCCCCATCACCACCACTTCTCTTCTTTCCAAGCGGCTTTCCAAACCCATTTAAATGTTTTTTTTTCATTCCGAGTTAGACCTGAACTGAAAAAGGAGAGTTTCATGACCCTTAAGTATAGAATGCTAATTACCGAAGGAAGTAGAAGTACTGCAGGGCTTCTCGCGGATCAGTGGACTCAAATTTACGTGTGTACAGCATAAGCAGCCTGATAAAGTTTAGTCGTCGCACCATCGGAGGATCTCCAGCTTCTTGACTCACTTTAAAAAAGATCAGAAACAAGATTACAAACAAGATACATTTTTAAGTTTTCCCTTAATGCTTAATAGTCACAACTTACAGAGTTGAGCGCTCTGGCCCGATGATTTAAGCAGTAGTTTGAGTTCGTACAGCACCAGAGCCACGTGAACTGCATGGCTGCGCAGACGCTCTACTCGGAAGAGAAACGCAATGGCCGCCTCAAACTGCGCCGTCAGGAAAAGCACTTGGAAGTACAAGAAGGGCTGGTGGCTGGCTGAAAAATGGGACTCACCTGTAGAAAACAATTCATGCCATACACCTTCATAAGCAAAACCACTTACAGAACACACATAAAGCACACACTGGCAATGGGCACATGCAGCCAGTACGGATTTGTCACATAAGGAATTTGAATGCTTCTTTAAGCAAGTAATAGGTTCCACGTAAATCTTCCTCAGCTGTGAAGTGCTTAAATAGGCTGTTTCATTTCCATTTGCGCGAGTTGAAATAATCCCCTCTCATTTAAATTGCTGTTAAAACTGATGTCTTAAAGCGGCATTGAAAAGACCCGCTGCGACTTTGCATGGAGCGTAATGGCAGCGCAGCTGGGAGTGAAGGAGTCTTATCAGCAAAAGAGCGAGTCTTTAATGTGGTGTACTGCAGGAGCGCCGGCGAGATAAGACTGACTCATCAGGCAGGTGGAAGAAACTAAGCGGATGCCTTTTTAAAACTGGGCTAAGAGAAGTTTAAGCCATGAGAAAACAGCACAATGACATGCACTTTTATCTGGGCTAGGCACACACTGGCAGAGGCTGAATGGGGGTTTTGCATACTGACTAACTTCCTAGTTTTTCAAATGCCCATTTAAACCTCTTCCTTTAGATAACTGGGATGACTTATTGCAATAATTTAAATCGTTTTATATGTAAAAATATGTACAGTATATATACATTTTTACCAGGATTTAAGATCTGAAACATGGAATATATTATATTTACCCTTGCTGAATGAGTAGTTTATAAAATAGATGTAAAAATATCTACTATTAAATGGCAAATGCAGTGAACCATTTTGAAGTCTCTTAATTTGTGTTTTGTGACATGGGTAAAAAGACAAAAAAAAAGTTTGGTTTTTAAGCATTAAAACAATAGATGTAATATGGCTTTAAATGTAGTTATGTTTCAATACATAACAGTCTCCTGAATCTGTAATTTTTCTGGAATCATAATCAGACATTTTAAACAATTTCTAAAATACACCCATAAAAAGGGCATTCATTTTCACCTTAGTTTACATACCAAATTACTTCAGATATATGTGCAGGTCAAAATAACCACATCATTTATTTGTTACATAAATATATCTGTTACACAAAATAAGGTTATTATTTTACACATTTTAACATTTTCACAAAAGTCAATTGAATCATCAAAGCAAACATTTTGTATTTAATATAATTTCTATGCATTAAAAAAAACCCTTGTAAGTTTGATGACAAACATCAGAATATCTAATCTTTGAGCCATAAATATGTACATTAGCAACCAAAAATTAATGCATAATAGCTATTTTTAATGAATACATGTCCTTGTTTATTTATATTAGTCACTGTGATTCTTACCATAGTCTTCAAGCAGCTGTTTCTGAAGTTGTGCCAAAGTCATTCTGTCCTGAGGGGAACTGCTGCCGTCCTCATCAAAACACACTTGATTCAGCTGATAGGGACACACAGCGCCATTTAAACTACTCAAATTAAGAAGATTCCAAGTATAAATCCCGTTCTTATTAGCATCTTTAAAACACTCTTTTTCATTGATCAAACATAGACAAAAAACATTTACTAGTTAAAAACAACAACAACTATAATAAACTAAGATAAAATAAACTCTAAATCAGTCATTATTTCTGACCTTGAGCCACAGGTAATCCTCCGTCTTATCGGCCACCTCTCCATGATTGTCGCCGATGTCGCATTTGCCGATGAGACAGTAAACGGCGCGCTTATAAGGGTCTGCGCTGTTCCTGAGCACACGGCGGTAATGCAGCCGTAGCTTATTCTCTGTGGCTGGCGACAAACTGAGAAGAATTTCATAAATTCAGATTTAATGAATAATTCAGTTTCAATATAATCTTATGCATGAAAGACAAAAAAGGAGCAACCTAGGTCAAGCACACAAGAGAAAGAAGTAGTTCCCAAAAACAAAGGAGAAACAGTCCTCTAAGGATGTGATCTAGTTTTTGGGGTGTGTGTGTGTGTGTGTGTGTGTGTGTGTGTGTGTGTGTGTGTGTG
>CAIGQZ010032545.1:11157588-11190095 GCA_903798205.1 Danio tinwini | reverse complement strand
TGTGTGTGTGTGTGTGTGTGTGTGTGTGTGTGTGTGTGTGTGTGTGTTCTCACCGTCGGTCAGGGCTGTTCATGTATTCTTGGAACCAGATCTTAAAGTCTCCCAGCTGATGCTGTGCCCTGTTCACCACCTGCATGGCGGCAGACAGATCTCCACAACGCAGGCAGAAATAGATCAGAGCCCACACCGGATGTCCCTCCACTTCGCCGTCCTGTTACACATGTGCACACGCAGCAGGCGTTATCCTCGGGTCACACCGCATTCATTTACCCCCTTTTTACTTTCAGGTCTGAAATAAGCAGCTTACTGGCCCATGCAGGGACACTTCACTGCTGTTATCTAAACTGCTGCAAAGCACACTCGAGAGTATCTGCAGTGATGGAGTTTAGTCTGTATGATGTAGTGTGGTGAGGGCACGTTTTACTGCAGTACCTGCATGCCTGGCAGTGGTGTCGGCAGCTTGATGTTTAGGAAGCTGCATACGAGCTGATAAGTCCCAGGCACTCCACCCAGCTGAGCCTGATGCAGATTCCCAAACACAGTGACCATGGTGTAATTTTTATAGCTGTAGAAGAGAGACAAGCAGTCTGTTTTTCAAATGGATTAAGCAGATACTGGGTTCACAAACTTTCAGACCAGTTCATTTACATTACTTTTTATATAGAGATATACAGATTTATATACAGTGGAAGTCAGAATTATTGGTCCTCCTGAATTTTAACCACCTGTATATTTTTCCCCAATTTCTGTTTAAAGGAAAGATTTTTTTTTCAACACATTTCTAAATGTTATAGTTTTATTAACTAATTTCTAATAACTGATTTCTTTTATCTCTGCCATGATGACAGTACATAATATTTTACTAGATATTTTTTCAAGATATTTGTATTCAGCTTATTAGGTTAAGTAGGCAAGATACAGTAATTTAGGCAAGTCAGTGTATAACAATGGTTTGTTCACAAATTGAATTGACTGAAACAAAGTTGCTTAAGGCAGTGTTTCTCAACCACGTTCCTGGAGGACCACCAACACTAATTTTGTGTTGGTAATAAAAATAACCAATTACTAATTTACTAATTTTGACTTCAACTGTATATAGATTTTGTTTGTTTGTTTATTTATGTATTGCAAAATCAGAAATGTATGGCTATTTCATTGAAAGATTAATAAAGATAAAAACATAATACATAATAATAACAACAACTTCATAATTTAATAAGAAAAAAAGATTACATTCAAAACTATAAAGATATATATTTTTTATTTCTATATAATGAAAAATAACTTACAAGTTTTCACAGGGACACATTTATAAAAACAGTAGTGTTCTTGGTGTACAATTCTTGTCTAGTAGTCTTTAAAAATTCACATTCTTTTAAATGTGTTATTGTGGGAAAGGCTTGACAGTGGTTATGTTGATATGTTTGGCTGACTAATTAAAAAAATGACTCAAATTATTATGGCCTGAATAAACATTTTTCATAAGCAAAAAAAAAACGAGCTGATTAAATATTTCAGATCTGATATATACAGTGCTCACCTTAAATACGTACACCCCTCACAGATCTCTCTTTTAAATCAATATTTTCTTTGAGATGCTTTACAATAATATATTTGTGCATATGCATTGTATTAGTTAGTACCAAGGGCAAGTCTGGAACTATTGTTACAAAGTAACATAAGAGTGGTCCAAAAATTTGTACACCCAAATTAATATGTTGGGGAAAATATGAAATACAATTTTAATAAACAGGAAAAATCAAGAGAAACATAAAAAATAGCAAATTCTGTTAAAATATTATAGTTTGTAATTCTTTATGCAATAACTGTTCAAATTTAAATGCATTATCTATCTATTTCTAAAGATGTTTGGTGACCACACACTTTCATATTGAAGAAGATAACTGTTTAATAAAACAGTTTTATTTAAATGCACCAAAATTATTGGCTATATTCACTTATAAACGGATAAAAAAAAAATTCTAAAGCACTGTAATTGCTTTAACGTCCATTAGTTTAGAGGCAGAAAAATTTTTCATGACTACGAGAATGTCAACATACACTACTATGACTATTACTACACTGCTAAATTTATTTATCGTGATGGTGCAGATAGACTCACAGGCAGTGCACCGACACATACTGTAGCTCCATTGTGATTTGAGTGTCCTGAGTACCCAATTCCAATAATCCAAAAAACATATCATAATAAATAACAAAACTCAATGCATCAACCCCCTCACCTGTTCTCCAGGAACTGCAGGGCTTGTCTGACGAAGGCCATCTGCATGTCCACAGACACTCGACTCTTCAGAGTGTCTTTTGCTGGCACCAGCAGGACGTCTGTCATCTGCTTCACCATGAGCCACATTTCTGACACATTCTACAAATGCACACGCGAACAACTTTACACAATCACTATTAAAGCAATCACTCCCCCCATATCCCCCAACACATTCAGGAACACACACACACACGCACGCACGCACGCACGCACGCACGCACGCACGCACACTGAATGTTACAAACCTTATCATCCAGACTTTCAGCCACAGAGGCACACAGATCTCCCAGGTTTGGCTGAAGATGGCCATTTACTATCTTTTCATTGAAGACGTAGATCTAAAGAACAGAAGAAAAGTGCAGCTTGAGAATGGATGAGCTGAGGCTGATCTGCTATGATCTGGAAGTGAAGTGAAGGATGATGAAAAACAAAACAAACAGGATGAAAATGTTTAGAAGGTCGTCAAAAAAAAGCACAAAGACCAAGAAGATGACTCCACAGGCGATGTGGCGACACATGATTAAAGAGAAAAAAAAGAGACAAAGGCAATAGAAGAGATATCTGACCATAAAGGGCCAAACAAAGGAAGAGAGAGTCAGAGACGGCCCTCCCATTTATGGACAGATCCAGAGCCTACCCATCATGCTTCTTTCCAGCCAATCAATCATTTCAATCAATCGAGCTTGGCGAGCAAAACACGACACATTTATTTTTCTGTCTAGCTAACTGACAGAGAAAAAGCTGAGCTTCACTAAATGACAATGCAGACTTAGAAAAAATATAATCAGGATTTCATGTTTTATTATTAGTGATTATACTGCTGCTTATTTTGTACTCTTTAATCCTTCCCTATTCAATGTTTAAACAGGAATACCAAGATATATTTTCTAACATAAATTATTGCATTGCTGGCTCATTCTATAATACTGAATAATAACTTAATTTATAAATGATTGCAAAATATTTCTATAGCGCTATTTAAAAAATAATTAAAAAAATATTTATTTTTAATTAAATAAAAGTATTGGGCATCGAGTAATTTATTTCCACCCAAAAAAATACACAGCATCCTTGGATTTACTAGATTCATTAGGTACAGTATGTGTTTGAGTGAATTTGTTATATATAAATATATTAGGGCTGCACGATATTGGAAAAATCCGACATTGCAATATTTTATTTTTCTGCGAGATATATTGTAATAAAATCTACACAATTTCACCAAATGATTGAAGAGCACTAGTTGAAAATAATTTATAGTCACACTTCATTTTAAGGCTCACTTCCCGCAATTGGCCAAGCATTAACCACAACTTTTGCTTCAATAAACATTTAATTTGATCCTTATTAATATATATTAAGGTCGCTTAGGTATTGGGTTAGGTTTTGTAAATGTTAAAATTATGCTGCAAAGTTTTTGATGTATAAATAATTTAATACAATTATTCTTTATTAAACTTCCAATTGGTATAATGTGCCTGAATACTTAAATCTCTCAGGCCTTTAAAACATTCAAATGATACAATTTTACTCAATTAGGTTTAAATTCTGCAATAATTCCACAAATCTTCTGAACTGTGACTCTTGCTCAAATATAATACCAACTCAACATTGCATATCTATGCAATGTGACTATTGTGGATGCACACATTGCGATATCGATGCTGAAACGATATATTGTGCAGCCCTCTAATATATATATAATATAAAATATATATATATATAAAACAGCACCAGCAGTAATCTCAAAGGTCTACATAGGATTGTGCAAACTGCTGGACGCGTAGTAGGAGGTGAGCATGAGGAAAGTCAAGAGAATCATCAGCGACTCCAGCCACCCAAGCCATAAACTTTTCTCTCTGCTACCCTCAGGCAGACGGTTCCTCAGCATCCGGTCACGCACCAGCCGACTGAAGGAAAGTTTCTTCCCTCAGACTATCAGGCTGATGAACACTTAACACACCCCAGACAAACTCCTCCATACCCCACACTGCACACCATCAAGATGCAGCATGCATTGCACTTTAACCAATCCATACTTAAAACTGCCTACAACTATGTGTACACCTATCCATCGTACGTATCGCTGTCAACATTGCCAATTTCACATTGTCTTGTTTTTTTGTGAGTATGTTGTATTTTGCACTGTCTGGAGCCAGTACCTAAGCTTTTCACTCATCATAGCACACATGCTGCTGATCATGTGACAATAAAAGTGATTTGATTTAAAATATTTACATACACAGATAGACAAATAGACAGACAGACAGACAAACAAACAGACAGACAGACAAATAGATTTCATGCTTCATGTTTTGAATTTATTTAGATAATTGGAAAAAAAAAAACATTAAATAATAAGTTTAATTTGAAAGATTATATTTTTCTTCTATAATATTTACTTCTTTTTTACACATGATTCTATGTGCATTTATGTTCATGCTGTACATGAATATCTTTCTACAAACCTGTCGGCTGTAGGCCACTTCCACACTGTCCAGCGCACTGCGTCCAGGAACTCCGACTTCACACACGAAACTAGGCTGTTGGGCACATAGCAACAGTCGTTAAGGCTCAAACAACCATATCTACACGAGCAGGCTGTATTAATATTCTCCACATGTGTAGGTGTGTGTATATATGTGAGCCTCTAAAAAGCGTGGGTTTGACAAGTGCACAAGCTGCGTTTATCTCGGAGAGTTTATCTCACAGAGTAATCTAAACGCAGCAACCAATGTACCGTGAAGCTATTGTGAGAACATAACTCGCGCATGAGAGCACACTGCTCAGGACTGTGAACACACAGAGAGAAACACAAAAACCACACATTTTCTTTGTGGATATGAATGAATAAATTTTTTTAAAGAAATAAAATAAAAGAGTTAGCACATTTGTACACTGATAACCTACAAAAAACATCTTATTTTACAATCTACGTCCAAATAAAGCACAACTTTATTATTTAAATCTGTTTATTTCTATCTAATGTCAAGTATTTGTGACTGTCATGTTGAATAAATGTTTAAAAACCAAATATACGATCCTCCTAAGATGCAGAATTTTAATTGTACCACTTCTGCTTCATGAAATAAGAGCATATTTGGGTGTAGAAATATTTCCTCCACTCTTACTGCAAAACATTTGCTTTGCCTACAGTATATGTGCTTAAATCCACAGTGGAACGTGGACATGTTCCTGTCATTTATCAGACACGCACACGACAACTGACATGCTGGATGAAATCGTCATAAGGGCCAAAATTCTAGCTCCGATGACCAGTTTATGTTTAACCCATTTATGACCTTACCATAAAGCAAAGCGGGTTAACACATTTACTTGACCACGTTCACTGTTGGCTTATTAAGCACAGTCATGTTAAATAAATCTTCAAAAACTAAATACATGATCCTCTCAAGATGCAGAATTTTAATTGTATCGCTTCTGCTTCATGAAGTAAGTGCACATTTGGGTCTAGAAATATTTCCCCCACTCTTACTACAATTTGTTCTGTCTATATGTGCTTAAATACGCAGTGAGGATGTGTTCCTTTCACTTATCACACATGCACACAACAACTGACATGATGGATGAAATCGGTGTGAGGGCCAAAATTCTACCAGTTTGTTTAACCCATTAATGACCTTACCATAAAGCAAAATGGGTTAACACGTTTACTTGACCACGTGCACTGTCGGATTATTAAGCACAATCGGGTTAAGAATGTGCATCTAAATGCGCTCACTAAATCTAACATCCATAAAACATATGGTGCTTTAATTGAAATTATTTTTAACCACACACACACACACACACACACACACACACACACACACACACACACACACCCCAGTAGCAAATTCCATGAACAGCCTGGCTAGAAATTCACTGAGGCATTGTAGTTTGTGTGACTGTGTATTGGGGAGGGGGGTGACCCAGGCTGGTGCTACAAGGAAGAGTGAGCTCCTGGCATAGGAAGCGAACAGCAGGTCACACATGGAAAATTTAACTGCTGTTTAATAATTAAAGCAGCAGGACAGCAGTCAAAAATCTCCTGGAGCACACAAACTTGCATGCATTTGTGACTAACTCTACTCGTACATGTTCTTCTTGAATGCTTTATAAGACAAAAGAAGGAAAAAAGACAAAAGCATATTCTGAGGTTTCGTCTTCTCTAAAAGACTGTCATTGTTTGTCATAGACAGACTATTGTTCCACTAGAGGACATAAAAAGTGAAGCATGCATGTGTGGGTTTTTTGGGGGTATATATTATTTAGAAGAGGAGTGCTTGTCATCTTCAATGTTTGATGGGTTGTTTTTTTTACCTCTTACTCCTTTCTCCATTCTTTTGACAACGAGGAGGTGAGGAGTGCTATCAGAAGTCTTTATTATATATTAAAAAGATCTTTATTTATAAGAAATGCCCTTCAAAAGCAGCCAATTTAATTTTATTTTACAGTCACATGACTGACTGTTTTAATATAATATAATATAATATAATATAATATAATATAATATAATATAATATAATATAATATAATATAATATAATATTCATTCATTTTCCTTCAGCTTAGTCCCTTTATTTATCAGGGGTCGCCACAGCAGAATGAACCGCCAACTTATGCAGCATATGTTTTACACAGCGGATGCCCTTCCAGCTGCAACCCAGTACTGAGAAACAACCATACACACTCATTCACACACATACACTATGGCCAATTTAGTTTATTCAATTCACCTTTAGTCAAGTTTAGTTTAGTTTACTTTATTTACTTTTATTAGTTTATTCATTTTACCATAGCACATGTCTTTGGAGTGAGGCGACAGTGCTAACCACTGAGCCACCGTGTCGCCAATATAATAAAATACAATACAATATAATATAATATAATACAATTAATATAATATAATATAATACAATACAATATAATTAATATAATACAATACAATATAATTAATATAATATAATATAATATAATATAATATAATATAATGCAGGTTCCATCAGGTCAAATTTAAGACCGTTTTAAGACCATTTTAAATTAAATTTCAAACCCTTGATTTTTTGTAACGGCCAATGAATTTTTTTTTTTTACTTGACCCATTAAAATTCAAATTCAGTTACTTAACCATATATTTTAAATAATCTGTCAAAACAAGCAAACTCTAGTAATATACATATATATTTTTTATTAGCATAACTTTTAAAATCTATAATAAACAAAATGCACAACATGAATTTATGCATAAATACATGGAGAACTTTTAAACAAATGTTATTGTAAGGAAGATCATTAATAAACATATAGGAATAGTAAATTTTACTTTTGTTAAACATTTTTTAGGTAAACTGTTGGTTGTACCGATTGGGTAGATTTACATTGACAAAGGAAAATTAGTATTTAAGACCTACAACCCCATATTTCAGTGAATTTAACTTATTAAGGACAAAAATTTTGTTTTTGAAATGTAAGACCTTTTAAGTATTTTTAAGAACCTGGAAACACCCTGTAATGTAATATAATATAATATAATATAATATAATATAATATAAAATAATATAATATAATATAATATAATATAATATAATATATAAGTTGGCATTTCTGTGTGGAGTTTGCATGTTCTCCCTGCGTTCGTGTGGGTTTCCTCCGGGTGCTCCGGTTTCCCCTACAGTCCAAAGACATGCGGTACAGGTGAACTGGGTAGGCTAAATTGTCCATAGTGTATAAGTGTGAATGAGTGTGTGGATGTTTCCCAGAGATAGGTTGCGGCTGGAAGGGCAACCGCTGCGTAAAATCGTGCTGGATAAGTTGGCGGTTCATTCCGCTGTGGCGACCCCAGATTAATAAAGGGACTAAGCCGACAAGAAAATGAATGAATGAATAATATAATATAATATAATATAATACAGTGCTCAGTATATATAGGTACACCTCTTACAAATCTATCTTTTAAATTCATATTTAATAGGAAGCTAAGCCAATCTAAGCCAAATCTGGAGCTTATCTAACAAAATAACTAAAATAACCAGTAATATAAATAATAATAAAAATAATAACTAGTACACCCAAATTTATATGTTATATATATTAATATAATAAAATATTAAATACAAATAAAAAAAGAGGAAAAAAAAATAAAAAAGCAAAAGAATTGAAAATTTTAGTTTAAATTTTGTAGGTTGAATTTTTTTGCCAAATTTTACTTGAATTTAATTGTATTATCTTTTAATTTCTAAATATGTTTGGTGGCTAAAATATTATTTTAATAAATCTGTTTTGTTTTAATGCACCAAAATACATGGTCTATATTCACTGAGAAATGGATAAAAATATTAATTTTCAAAATGGGGTGTACTAAGTTATACTGAGCACTATATAATATAATATATACACCAAATCCATCATATCCATAATTTATATATTCTCTCTAACTCTCTCTCTCTCTAACACACACACACACACACACACACACACACACACGTTCTTTGTATTAATATGTTTACAGCATTAAAAATATTCCTTTGGTTTGATTAGGCCACTTTCATTATGTCTTTGATTAACAATTTGCCTTTTTATTATAATTACTACTAAAAGGCAATGTTCTGAAAAGGGCTACAAGAAAAGCTCTTGCCAGATAAGATTTCACTAGCGCTCCAGATCCAGGCCAATTGTAGCCACAGGCTGTTCCTATCATGCCAACAGATCTGAACAAGCTCCTCGGATGCTAAACAAGAGCATTTTGTGCTTCACGGACACATCACGTGTGAAGCGAGGGAAGTGTGTGCTATTAACTACAACACAAAAGAGCTCCATCATTACATCCTGTGTGTACATATTCACGTGTTATTCCTCAGACCTCCACTTCCTGGCTGAAGTCCAGTGCATCTTCTCCAGCTCCCAGCAGGGTGTGCAACACTCTCTGCTTCACCTGCTCCCACTGCACCAACATAGAGTCTCGGTGATACTCCTCCGCCAACAGAAACGTCTGCGAGAGAGACAGAATGAGTGTAACAGAGCACCAATCATAAGACAAACAGACCACATGTGACAAAACAGAGTAAAGTGAGTGAAACTACAAAGCTATCAGTGAATATATAGGTTACTCAACATGTGATGCATTAAAAATAGCTAGCGGAGTAAGAGGGGAGCAGCCTGGATCTGGAAAGCGTGCTGTGCACAATAAGCGCTAACGGGCACCGCTATCTTCACCCCCCCCAATCCCACCTCCCAGGGACAAGGAACGAGAGCTGGGCCTGGGGAGACTCAAACTGGGTCTGGCCCGCTAAAGCCTGGATGTGTGAAGGCCTTCGCTAATGGAAGTGTGCCGCTATCTGGGTCTGTCTTTACGCCTACTACCGATTTAGCCCGTACCCTGATTGAATCCAAAGACCTTTCGTCTATTTTACTCGTTCCCGGCGGATCGACGTGTGATAATTGAGAGCGCTCTAATTAAAAAAGGCTTGTGAACTCTGGAGGAAGAGATTTTGGAATCGAGCGCAATAATGATGGAATGAGGAAGATAATATCAGCACGGCGTATTGAAGTTAATGTGAATCAGGTAAAATCCACAGAGGAAAAGAGGAGAAGGGGCTTTTTGATTTAGAGGCAAAACAATACCGTACAGCTCTGATAACGGTTAAGAAACTAGTAGCAGTACTGGTAGTAATCCAGTAATGTACTTCATTTAAACTTGGTGCCTTTAACTAACATTAGTAAATGAGTATGGTGTATAGTTATTTAATTGCTCAATATTTTGATGGTTACTTTATTAGGAACTACACATTTACATGATTTATGTGCAATTTTAAAAATCAATGACTACATTTACATGGACATTAGTAGTCAAATTATTTGCCTTAATCTAAATAAGACAATAATATGATTAAGGTATTTACATGAGTTGCTTTTTGAATGTTTCCTTCATGATCTTGTTTTACATGTTATAGCACATAATTCGATTAACGTCATTGTGTCACCACGCTATCCAAGTTTTCTCTGGAGTTTCATGCAATTTTGGATGAGAGTATGAACTGCTGGAAGAGTGTTGTTTGAATGGAGTTTGATACAGCACGCCATATAGGGGGAAAAAAACTCTGCATTTCACGATGCAGGTTTCTGTGGTCCTTTACTGACTCGATAGGTGCAAAGAATAGTGTCAGACTGCCATATGTGTATGAAATTTCCTGTTGCAAAAATGAGGCGAAAAGTCCTACATGATGGTAATAATAGTTTGATTGCGGTGTTTTCATGTCTGTACTGTACTTCAATAATGTGACTAAAATCAGCCCACTTCATATGTCTTAATTCCATTTCTGTTTAGTTCGATTACACCCTTAATCAGGTTAAATTAATAAAAAATTGCTCATGGTAGACTTTTAATCAGAGTACTGTCTTAATCAAATTAAAATTGAATTATTGGTGTCCATGTAAACGTACTCACTGTCTGACTCTTGCTGATTTAAGTAGCATTCAAGCTTTAAATAGACATATGAATGGCCTGCTAAATAAAAAAAAAAATCAAGAATTGTAATAGATTTTTATGAAAAGTGTAATATTCCTCACAATAAGCCAGAATAATTAAAATATGTTGCCATCTTGATCCAGTTTTGGATGGTGAATGTTTTTTTTTAATAAATATAAATCAAGAAAAACATAGCTTTGCATTGCACAAACATTGCTTGTAAGAAAAAATATTTTAAATAAAAAAAAATGTTTATTAGTATTTATATATTAAAAAAACACTCAAAATTAGATTTTTAGCATGTCTGTGATGGACATAAATTTCACTGTGGTGATAGATGACACAAAAAACCTTCACCAAAACCAAGTTGTCACACATGGACCATCTGTGATTGTGAGAGTAACGCCTCTACTTTGGTGAGCAAGTTATCCTCTGTCCATCTCTTTGCTGACATTCCTCCTCCTGAGAGGTTTGATGACTAGACTAAGAAGCAAGATAGATGAGATATTGACCTGGAAGAGGGCAGCTCTCTGCTGCTGAGAGATGGATAATAACAGGTGAAAAGGCCTATTTTACCTTGCTGACAGGGGCTGAAGAGGCAATAAGGGAAAAAGGGGATTTGACCTGAAACCGAATAAGCAAAAACCTCTAGCAATTTTAAAGGAGCTACCAGGTAAATATATAAAATGTCTATGCAATATGTATTGCATTAAAGTAATATATAATAATGCTAAAACACATTAAATTTCCTATGTTATGTGGCAAGACACTGTTTGATTGATTGAGCAAATAAATGGATGTAAAATAGTATAGCGAGGTAAAGGAAGACACTCACCCTGCGGCGTGATTCCTCGATGGCTGACAGCAGTGCATTGTCTCTCTCGTTCTTCAGAAAGCCCTGGAACAAGAGACACGGCATGGAGGTTAAACGTACTGCAACCTACTTTCCCCTTTTCTGCATGCAGAGCACACGCCCTCTCTCCTTTTCTCTCTCCTTCCCTCCATACTTCCTCCAAGATGCAAGGCGCCACAGGCCAGAGATGGAGAATTGCCATCATTATCAAAAATCGCTGTTAAAAATGAGTTTAGGATCGACCCTGTGTGAGATTTCTCACCCCAAAATGGTGGCTCTCAACTGGTCAGAGCTGGTTCAGCAAGTCTTTAGTTCACTACATTCTCGAGTGAACTGAAAGAACTGCACATTTAAGACACCTCGCATCCAATGCACAGAATTTCATTTAGAATATGTGGTTCAAAGTACTTGGTTTGCATCAATCTAGACTTTTCAGACCCCCGCCTATATAACTGCAAGTTAAAAACTAGACCAAACCCCAACTAGAATGTTCCCCACTGCAAATCATATACCCAACAGATGCTTATATCTAATTATGGGCCATCATCATCTAAAAATGTCGTCTTTTTTCGATCACAGACGGAAACCGCACACATCAGTAGCTTAGCACAGATATTCAAGCGAGTTTTTTGACTTGATGTCGAGTATGCAGCTCGAGCAACCTGTATGGATGCACTCATATTTGATGAACAGCTGGTTAGCAAACACACACACCCGCATTCATTTTGATTAAACACAGAACAAAAAGATCCAGCAGCTGATCCTGAGGACAGAGAAGTCACTAGAACGACATGCAACGCACATATCGAGTGGGGGTTGAGTTAGGGAGTGGTACTGATGGAAAGGGAAGCTGGTTCTGATGGGTTTGGAGAATCATTAGATCGCTAAAAAGCCAATATTGAATGATGGAGAGAAACACAACCTCTGAGCTGGAACCTGCAAATGTTTGCTTTTATTGTTGCAACATGAATGGAGTATTAAAAGCCTCAAACTAATTTCCCAGGTCTGAATATAATCATGTAATTAAAACACACCACATCACCGTGGACCACTGAAAAGTCATCTGAGATGCTTTTGTGACTAGAAATACAGCCGTCGACCAATTTTCATTCACACCCTTCTCTTAACCAAGTATCCAGGACTGAGTATAGAATCATGCCATCCCCTCCCCCTCGAATGACTCCACGCTTCAATCCTCCCCCCTCATCAAGATCACACGACCCCCATCACCCTATCCGCACTCTGACTGACAGCTGTAGATGAAGATTGATTTATTCTGATTTGGTGGAAGTGACACATCTAAATGAGCCGAGCTGATAGATACAGTGACAGTAAGTGGATGGGAGGGGTGGAGTTTAAGGTGTGGAAGCAGTCAACATTTTGTACTTTCCAGCACTATTTCTTGCTCAGTCACAGCTCCTCCAAGTGCTAACTACAGAACAGCGCCCCCTTTAGGCATCAGCGCTTTTTATGAAGTACCCACAAATGAAGCACATTTTACATGGATGCTTTTGGGTCATGCCTCACTCGAGTACTACATACGGTGAAGAATGCCATCACATATGGCTTTTCAACACACTGTTAGTCATGTGGAATGAAAATAGTTCTTAGAAGAAACTGGATGTGCAATTTGCACCTTACAATGATTAAATGTCTTCTAATGTAGATATTAGATTCCATCTAACCATGTAAAAAAAATGTGATCAAAGGCTGCCATTAAAGCAGCTAGACAAATTGCATATCACATAGGATAAAAGCGCAGGTTACCGTACCCAATACAATTAAACGGCATAGATTTCTAGAAGATTCCATTTGATTCTGATGAATTAGGCACATACATATTCAGTAAAGACATTGTCTTAAATGCAACATATAGAATTCTTACATATTCATAAAATACGCACTTTGTGTGTGCGTTTACATTTTAACATCAGAAATAAAGCAATGCACTGACAATGAACCTCAGTTTAAGACGTATAGTGAAAATAAGCAGGAACAGCAGAAAATTTGACATAGATTGCATCGAATGCACAAGCTGGACAAAAGGCACGCATTCTTGCTCTATTTACAGCAATCAATTTAAGATAAAACACCCCTTTCTATATCTATATGTGTCTCTTTTTCCTTTTCTTTCCTTCACTTTTGAACAATGAGAAGGAGTGAACGAACCCCACCCTAACCCCACCACTTCCTGTGTGACAGACAAGCCTTCATCCTCATCCTCGCCTTCATCGTCCCTTCGGAGAAGGCGGCAGTCTCATCTTCCTGTTAAAATCGACTGACCAAGGTATATGCTCTATAGCGAGCATGAATGTACATGTAGGTGATACTCACTCATGATCTGGTTTAACCTGCTGGAAAGTGTTGCTGAGACGTGAAAGTGTCTGGGAGCACTGTGCCGGTCCTCTTCTTGTACCCTCTCCATCTTCCTTGTTCTGCAGAACCAGGCCAGTGCATTTCTAGGGCGTTTCTGACCTTCTTCACCAGAGGCCCAGACTGTGTCTGCCACATGCACTCTTCTTTACCTCAAGGCGGCCCAGTGGTCTGAACCTAGATATGAGCCACGAGAAGTGTTACTGTGGGCTGCTTTATTGTCGGAGGCGGAGTGTACCAAGTCATCCCAGAGACACAGGGGGGAAACTGAGGAGAAGTCATTATTCAACCTGATCCGTGTGACTGTTCACCATTAGCTATCCACCCCTCCTCCTCATTTCTCCTCCAGCATCACTGCCAGCCTCCTCTTTCACTCTCACTCATTTCTTCCTTTTTTTAAACATCTCGGCATCCTTCCTTTTTCCTCTTTTGCTAGCGCAGTGCAATTATGGTAATGGATTCCCCCCCCCACATACACTCTCCTGATGGCTTTCGACATCCTGTCCAGAAACTGGGCTAATAATCCTCTTAAGAGTCATGTTTAGTTAATGAACAGAGTGCACTGACCAGAGATCAGACTCCACATGTAGAGCTATTTACACTTATCCTGCACCTACTGTTGTGCGTATATTAGATAATGCACTTTGATGCAAAGGCATGGTGCAGGAAAGATGGAAGTAAGCGGAAGTGAGAATTACAGAAAAAGACCAGATGCATTGCCCGATTCTGCGCCATTTTGCTCTGGTAGATCTTCTCTTTCCTTCAGTCCATCATTTAAGGCAATCACCTTTTCGCCTACAAGATATAGGCATAGAAATTGAGTGTTTCTGCCTTTTGTGATGTTAAAACAAAAATGATTTTGTTCCTTTTATAAAGGATACATGTGGGTTGCAGAAGGCTGTATATTTGCCCACACATGCAAACGCAGAAGGCGAGAGAAAAGCAGGAGACTACGCCTCATCAGCAGCATGCATTTCCTTTGTCTTCAGGCAGGCAGCTCGACAGCCTTGTGGAGCATGCACAGTATACAATTTACACACACTACTGCCTCCTTACAGGATCGATGCACATCTGGATGTCTCGGCACAACTGTAATGGTGCATTTCTGAGAATGGCACCTGCAGCATCTTTGTTTTATTCAGGAGTGGCTTTAATGCGAGTCTAAACATCTTTTCAGTAGGAGATCGAGGTGATGCATAACGAGAATGAAGATGGTGATAAATGGAAGTGCAGTTACACAAGTTTGACAAAAGGAGACATTAAATCGCATAGCCCTCAGAGTCAATCAGAGTTGTACTGAAAATGAGACTGTCAGCCGCACACTCATTCGGGTAGGGAGGGAGGTGAGGAAAGTGCCAGTAAGTGCACTTCCAGTAAGAGCAGAGCTGCACTCTGGCAGGCCCACCACAAAAATATGTCTGACAAAAAAGATGACAGAGAGGCAGAGAAAAGATAAGAAGAGGAAAAGATGGGTGGGGGTAGATTGCTTCGAACCTTCAGGAAGCGAAAACCAAGTAGATAATTACACGAGTTGATGAGTCAACAACAAACTCTCTATCAGCATCTATAATGGTGAAATAGCTGAGAATATATTTGTTCCTTATGGTAAGACGTAATTGAGGGGATGATCCAATTGCCATCAACAAGACATATTTTCAAATTTGCTTGATATTAAAAGACAAAACATGTTAAATATCACCTGAAACCTTCAACCACTGACTTCCATTGTATTTATTTACCTTGTATGAATGCCAAAGGCTTTATGTTATAGGCTTTCTTCAAAATATATATTTTTTAGTTTTCAACAAAAAAAGAGAAGCTCATAAATGTTTGAAATCACTTAAGGGGGAGTAAACAATGAGTTAAATTTAATATTAGGGTGAAATATTCCTTCAAATGCCTAAACTCAATCAATCTTATAAAATACCATATTGTTCTCTCCTACACAGACTGCAGAAAAGCCTTGCCTTTGATAGCCCTGACAATAGGAGTTCATAGAGCTGGATAAATTAAAGATAATCACTAGTTTAGATCAATGTTTTCCAACCATAAGTATCCCACAACCCTTCAGTAAGACATCAAGAAAAACATTCAGAAAGACTTGCAGTACCTCTTCATTGACACAAAACCACAAAAGTGCTCCTTTTAACTCATATTATACTGGACATCATTAAGCATCATCATTAATATTGTTCATTACGATGGATCACTTTAATACTTAAAGCAATCGATAATGTGGCTTAAAAAACAGACTCATCAAGTAGATTCCTCTCAAACTAAAGCACTTTAAGAAATAAGGAATATAATGTTTTACTGAGACAAGTACAGAGCACTGCTGCTAAAATCTCTTAGCCTATAGTCATTATAAAAACTTTTTTTCAAGACATTGAATGATGAATATCTTCTTGACAGCTCTGTTATTGGATTAACAAAGCAAAACTGATATCTTTTCCTATCCTGACTTAAATTATGTACGAGAACTATTCAACAATTATTTAGATTCAGAATTTAGATGTAAAATTCAGTTGAGGATTGTTTTTTAAGACTTTAAGTCTTGTAGAAATTAGAAAAGACCATGTCATATAGTGGTGATCATTCATCAGCTGATGAAATACTATCACAAGATAAAAGTTTCTACAGGTTTCATGTCTTCAGACATTTAAGACCATTATGAATGAAATTTTAGACTTCTGTAAGGCGAAACACTAAGGATTGGTTCTAATGGTTCAGTTAAAACATAAAAAAACATCAAAAACAAATGTTATTGTAAGATAATTAATCCATAACGGTAAATAGAGTTAATAAACACACTTTTGTTGATATGGAATGTTAGTGATTGGATGGGTGCCAGCCCGTTTGGGTAGCTTTCCATGAACAAGGGCAAATTGAGACCTTTTTAAAATGATTTAAGTCCTACTACACAATATTTCAGTATTTTTAAAACTTTAAGGCCTAAAATTTTATTCTTGAAATGTATGACATTTGCAGACTCTGCAGACAACCTGCATAAACAGTTAGCTATGTTAAATCCACTTCAACAATCAAGTGGATGATGTACAGTATTAAGCTACTTCATGTGATTTTGCATAAATGCCCTGGGGTCACAATTTTGCAACATTAGTAAGTATACTAATATACTAATATGCTTACTAATATATTAAGTAAGTGGGAATAACCGGTTTCAAGTTCTGTTATATCGTTCCTTTTTTTAATGTATTTTCACATCAAAAGCTACTGGTCAGCCCACGATTCAGCAAACATCTGAAAAACAAACCGCTTATACACCAACATACAAGCATGCTCCCGAACAGTGCTGTGGCTTACTTTATACCCAAAGAAAACAAAGACCTGTGTTTTTGAAACTAATGAAGACAGCAGAAGTCAATGATTTATTTTAATTATTTAGCCTGACATGTTTACTGTGCCAAAATACTTTAAATGCTATTAAAATAAAATATACTGTGTTCAATGGGGGGGGAGTTTTTTTTTTACCCAGACAATTTAAAATAACATATTTTAGAGCTGAAATCACAAGATTATACCGTCAGAATCTTATACCAGCCAATGCCTAATAAGTACACACAGTAGGACTGCACGATATTGGAAAAAATTTTAATTTTGATATTTTCTTTCTCTGTGATATATTGTGATAGAAATGCAAATTAACTAGATGACTTAAATAGCTCTATTTGGAAAGCCATTCTTTTAGATTGATTGGGATGATTTTATAGGAGAGTAAAATATAAGTATATTTTATGTAATTTATTATATACATATGATAAACAAACTAAAGTCATAAATAAACACAATGGAGCAAATGTTATAGTGACATAGTGCTTTACGGAGAGTGTCTAACAGTTTTGGGGTACAAAAATTGAGTAATCAAAGGTAAAACAACATTGCATAGTCTTAATCACAAAAAAAACTTTTGCCACTTAGACAGTAGAATTGCTCTAAATATGCTATTTTAAACAGTATAATTGACTTGCAATGCCATGAGGTGCAGCAGACTAGACAAAAAGCCGCAAGAACACTTATTTCATGCGGTTCCAGCTCATCATCACTGACTTCACTGCTGATTCATGGCTCTGTTTAGCTCACTATAATTCACTAAACCTGTGGGATAATAGTGCCGTCACCATGAACTTCACCCTTCTGATCCTCTCTGAACCCATATGCTTTATTTGTCTTTTGGTGCTTTGTGTACCAGAACAATTGCCATTAGTAATGAATGCATTCATCTAATAAATGCCTAATATCAGCAACAACCACACGGGGGCGTAGTGACCCCTGTTATGTTTTATCCAAGCCATAAACATCAGTTTAAATTCATTAGTGATTTTAACATGTACTGTAATTCACAATGGCAGGTGTCAGCAAAAACGCTAAACTCTTAAGCTGTGTAATTTCAATGAAATAGGTTTAAGGAATGATGACATAACTCCACATTTTGCCACATCCCGTCTCTTGGCCATCCACCCTTTCTTACTCTAACAAATGCATTTAGTGCTGAATTCAGTGGTAACCCACTGCTACTGTCGCGCCTTAGCAAACTGACATATAATCCAATTCACAGACTGCACTATATAATTACAAAACACTCTGCACTTAACCTGCTTTCACAAATGCCTTATTCACACAGACAACAGGAAATGCAGGGGATGTGAAACACGAAAGAAAAGCTGCACTAAGGAGCAATGATAATATCCATATACATCAACAGAAGGAAAGCATGTTGCCCAAGAGACCCATCCTGTCTCTCAAACTCTGAAGGCAACAGCATAGTGCTAATTATAAATGGGCTGAGTGTGGAGAATGTTTCATGTTTATTTGTCTTCTAGTGAGGCAGTGATGTAGAATGTCTCATCAAATTAATAAGTCAATGCAGAGTACTTCACTAACAGGGAAAATGCAATAACAAAGCTAAATACCAATGGTAAAACGTTGGAGATCAAAAACATTTTTTTCCTTTTAGAAATATTAATGAATGTTAATGAAATGAATAATTGTACTGAGGATTGTATAAAGGAAGACATTAAATGAATCAAAATTGACAATAAATAGAGTTATTTTACAGACCTTTTTGAAGGATGTAAACAAACAATGGTCCTAACGTATTTCCTGTTTAACAATTTTAATTTCCATAGCTTTTGAGAATCCAAAAAAGGTCCACATATTGATAAATAATGTTATGATAGCCGTTTTAATGTTAAGATGTGATTGAATTGGCTCTTGTAACAGTTATGAAATAGTTTGACACCAGGCAGGAAATTTTCATGGGCCAGTGACATTGCCATATTGAAATAGTATATATTGATCAAATAATCATGTACGAGTACTCCAATGAATAAGCACTGTGCTACGTCCAACAAATCATACTATTATGTCTTTCTCTTATTTTTCATTCCTTTAAAACCTGTTTAAAACATTTTAATCTGTTTTTATTTTTGCTGTACTTGTTTCTTTTATTTTTGTTTATGCAAACCCCTTCTGAATTACCATTGTGTATGAAACGTGCTATTAAATAAACTTGCCTTGCCTATGTATCAAATGAACAACACAACCATTTCAACAGTATTAACAATAAGCACTAAATCAGCACTATGGAATGATTTCACTATTTGACACTAAAGCCTGGAGAAATTATGCTGAAAATAATCAATAAAATAACATTTTAAAATAGATCACAGTAAGTAAGTAATGTGTATTTATATAGCACATTTATCGTGTATGGCCATATACACAAAGCACTTTACAATCATGGGGGACTCTTCACACCACCACCAGTGTGCAGCATCCACTTAGATGATGCAACAGCAGCCAAGGGGACAATGGTGCCAGTGCGCTCTCCACACACCAGCTATAGGTGGGATGGACAGATAGTGATAGAACCAATTCAGTGGATAAAAAAAGACCTTTATTTTTGAAATTGTCTTTCAACAGCGGCATCTTTATTGTATTGTATTGAAGTGAACTAAAAACTACACCAGAAATTTACCACTACTCTGCAGCCCGCCTGATATGGTGGAACGTTTCACAATCTGAAATATTGTTACGGCTTTTAAATTCTCTTTTCTTCATTCATTTACAGTAGTCTACATCTGAAGTGGATCAAAACCTTTTATCAAAGTTGCCCTAAAGCTATTGAACAACATCTATTCTTTTCTTAGGGTGTCCGGTGTCCTGGCCAAATTCCCTTCATTGGCCCTTATTCATCATGGCCTCCCAATCATCCCTATCCACCAAATTGGCTCTATCACTGTCTCTTCACTCCCCCTATAGCTGGTGTGTGGTGAGTGCACTGGCGGCATTGTCCTGTGGCTGCCGCTGCATCATCCAAGTGGGTGCTGCACACTGGTGGTAGTGTGGAGAGATCCCCCCTTATGATTGTGAAGCGCTTTGGGTGTATGGCCATACACAGTAAGGCCCAATCCCAATTCTACCCCTTAGCCCTTACCCAATTCTCTTTAGCTTGAAGGCGTAGGGCTAAGGAGAAGGGGTATACACCCCTTCGAACGAAGATTTTTCAGGACCACACTTGAAACCAAGGGGGAAGAAAATTTTCCAGAATACACCAGCTACAACAGCAGTTTTGCTGCACCCGGAAGTAAGGAGAGACACAAATTAGTATTTTTTGTCATTAATACAAACTTTTACAACAAACTAGGGATGCTCAAAATAACCGTTTAACCGTTAACCGAAAGGGTGCGTTTGTAACCGATTAATAGTATCAGTTAAACGATTAAAAAATATTATTTTATATATTTTTAAAGTTTGGCTGCATAAGGGACCAATCACCGAAAACGCTTTTTGCGAGGCGCATATTTTGAATGATTTATTAACGGCCACGAGTGTTTATGCGATACGTATGCGTCCTGCGCGCCTCACATTATGCCATTGCGCGCTGTGTGCTCCCAGTTAAAATAAAAGCCTAGGGCGGCAGAGGGAAGCGTCCGCGTCGCGTCTCCCTCCTTTCGCTTTCGTCCGCAACAAACCCTGCATCATCTCAGCGCCCCTCGGTCTTCGCTTTCATCTGCGACAAACCCCGCATCCTCTCAACACCCAGCTCCGCCGCCCCCCTCCCCACCCTCCGCATATTTTTCAGATTGAAGGCAGCATAACTTTCGGTTTGAGGGCGGCATTCTCGTCGTTTGCCTAGAGCGCCAGTTGAGCTTGCTCCGGCCCTGTTTAGAGATCATATGTTGCGCGGCTCCAGGCAAATTTTGATTTGGAGGGAAAATTACCAAAATGTAACGTGATGATTGATAATGACTGGAGGAAAAAATAAATAATATATTTCAAATCTCTGTACATAACAGAAAAATAAACAATGATAATTCAACACAAATAGTGCATTTTTATTATAGTGGCAGAAGTATATTTTTGGACAGGCCTTGTTAAAAGTCAGCGGGCACTTTCACAAAAAAAAAATATAGCACTTAAATTATTTCATTTTTAACAATAAATTACACAGTGGTTTTATATCAAAAATTGATAATGATATATAATAGACTACATGTTGATGGTAAAAAAATAAGCTTTTAAGTGATGGCTTTTATTTGTTTCAGCATTCAAACATTAAATATTGAATGCATCAAGTTAAATAAAAAACGAATATGAAACACATAGCAGGATATAAAGCATATAAAGGACTATTATATTAAGCAAAATGCTGCTCTTTTTATCTTTGTATTTTTATCATTTTATTTCTATTATTTTAATTTTTTTTCTCTTCATAATTAACTAACGAGCTATAAACAAATTCCCGCTTGACATTTTAGAAAATATTTTGCGCAGCTGCCCAGTATATATTAAAGATAATCGAGAACAAAACATAAAAAACCACAGAAACATGTTACATGTCCAACTTATTTAACTGAATCGTATAATGGCCTATAGCTGAAATGTTAAAATTTATCATTTTATTTTTATAAAACATTTGTCAAGACATTGATATTTTTTTTGAGTAAAAACAATACCGGCATTTAACAATCCATATTTTTGTTTTATTTATTCATTCATTCATTTGACTTGTTTATTAATGCATTTATAGGCTATAATTAAAATCCAACACAATCATCAGCACCTCGGACAGTGCCACTTCGTAAAGCTTTCATGCAAAGTGCAAAAAACTTAAGAAAGATTAGACTTTCTCCGGTGATGGCCGACATGCCGTAACCGTCTTTCAGGTGGTATAGCTGGCATTAAATTTCAAAACAAGCATGCTGCAGTCTGGTCTTTGAATTAAAAAGTGCAATTATTTCCTCGTTGTTCAAGGAGTCTGCAAGTTCGTGTTTCATGGATATAGCGATCTTAAGCGTGTCTTTATTTGATGCGCAGCAGGGAAAAAAAGTTTTTACAGCAGTGCATTTCAGCAGTGCATGTACTCGTTGGTCAAGTTCCTGTACAGCAGTCTCACAACATTCTGACACTCGAATACCCTGTCAGAAAAGTCTAGTGGCTGAGAATGAGCGTTTTACAGTGTCTGCTATAATGTTAATGTTGTTTTTGATGTGTTTACATAGATGAATATGGCCACTGTGTAAATGTGCCATATAGTTACGATCTGATTGCCTCATTATATAGTTATGATAACATAATATATGCCTTCAGTGATGTCCTGAAGATAAATACCAAATAATAACACAACTGAAATAACTACAGCAGTCGCGATCGTCTGATCCCATATAAAGCAAGAGATCGTGATGACATGTGATGACGTGTGCAGGTGTTGTAGTGCTGTCCCAATTCTTAGGGGTAAATTTTGAAGGGGAAGGGTTACAAAAATAGAATAGGGATTGGGCCTATATGCGCTATATAAATACACATTACATCTTGAAATAGTTTTTGTGATCCACTTCAAATGTTCACTACTGTATTTTAAGTTGCTTTGACAATCTACATTGTAAAAGTGCTATAGAAAAAAGATAACTCCCTGTGTAACAACTGTTTTATAATGTAATATAACTATATATAGTTGATAAGAACTACCTAAATCAGGGGTGCCCAAATTTGGTCCTGGAGGGCTGGTGTCCTGCAAGGTATAGTTCCCACCCCAATCAGACACAACTGGGCTAGCTAATCAAGGCCCACATTCCTTGCAGATGTTTTGAGGCAAGTTGGAGCTAAAAGTAGCCTAATATCCTTTAACATTCCAACTTATTTTTAGCAATGTATATTTTATTTAACTTACAAAATTTTCAGGTATTAAATTTCAGGTGCTAGGCTGCAGCACTGAATAAATGAAGACATAAGGACAGATGACATGCAGAGGATAATAACAGATGTGTGTCCTGCAGCTTTATTTATAATGTACATGAAATGTAGATAGTCATGACTTGCAAAACTGTCATGCATTCAAAGCAATTTCATAATCACGCATATTGTCAGCGGCTTCCTCATACATGCATACTATAGGACTACACAATATCATTATATTATATATACAGTAGCCTAAATCCCACAGACATAGGGAAATCTGTAATTATTAGGTGGGTCTACAATTATATCTCTGAATGGCGTCTGGAATGAAGCAGTTAATGCTTGTTCTTATTCACAATGATAAACACTGAAGAAGCAAACCACTAGGTTGTCTGATTTGATGATGATGAACCTTACAGAGATCCCCCCCACCCGGCTCAAAAAAAACCCTTTAGATTTATGCAAATCACCCCATTGTGCTCAGAAAATACAGAAATCCGTATTTATACTGAAAAATCACAACAAAAAAATCTGCATATCAGAATACAGACAAAAATGTTTCACAATATTGTTTGATGTAATATTATTTGAAATCTTAAAAAATCTTACCAAGCTCAAACTTTCAAGCTCAGAGGATATTTGTTAGTTTGAATGGTAGTGCACAACCAGATAATTAGAGCAATTTGATATCAAAAGATGCTGCATTTTAAACAAAACATGCACTAACCTGAATATCAGTGTCCTTGACTGGTTCAAGAGGCTCAAATGTAGTGGCTGCACTGAGACTCTCAAGGCGCTGAGAAATATGGAAGATGTCAAGACCTCGAGAGCCCAAGAGGATGGATCTGAAGAAAAAAAAAATTATGTAAATAGAATTATATATTTTAAAATTAAAATAGCTCATGCAAAATTAATATTTGCAAATGTATTGACCTTCAAGCCATTCAAGGTGTACATGACTATTCTTCAGTAGGACATTAAAGGGTTAGGTTACCCACAAATAAATTCTGTTATTAATTACTCACTCTCATGCGATTTCAATCCCCTGAGGCCATTATTCATCTTCAGAACACAAATTAAGATGTTTTAGATTAAATCTTAGAGCTCCCTCATCCACCATAGACAGTCCTGAGATATTCAAAGTAATAATGGGTTGTTCTTCAATGATTCGTTCATTTTGAACCAATCTTTTATGTGACTCGAGAACGAGGAGTCCTCTCAGGGACTGATTTGTTCATAAGATTAGTTTCTTTTTTCAGTCTTTTATCAAGTTTGATTCGTTTGTTCATCATGTGAAAGACACAATACAATCATATGCAGTCAGAGCCAGAAAAAGATTTGATCTGTTCATTTCTTGAGCCATGTCTTTACATGCTGTCAAATGATGACCAAACAACTCAAAAACACGAAGGTCAAAACCTGAACTAATCATGGGTCTTTGTGGCTCAGACAGTGTGCATTGGTTAAGCTCAACAAACGACTCGAATTTGAAAACGTGTCAGAAGAGCTAAGCTAATCTTAGACAAAAGCCCTAACAACATTTTTGTGATCCCCCACCCCCCTAAAAAACATAACTTTGTTAGGGGTGAGGTAGGTGTAGACATTTATAACACACAACAGATTATTGTAAGTTTAGACGTTAATAAAACACATCAGGTTACTGTAAGAGGTAGATTTGGGGTTGTGCTAGGTGCTCAATATATTGTTTCATCATCAACATCGCAAAGTGCAAAGCTGCAATAGTCACATCCCAGGATCTGCAATGTCGAGTTGGGATTATACTAATAAACACCACAGTTCAGAACATTTGATTTGTGGAGTCATCGCAAATTTTGTCCCTAACAGAGTGAACCATTTTCATACGGATGTGCTATTAAAACCTGTGACTGTGTAAGATTTCAAGCGAATTTAAACCAAAAGATTATATCATTTGAAACTTTAACAAAAACTCATTATAAACCATAAAGCACTGTGTATTCCATTTGTGTTTTGTTCAATTGTATTTATCTATGCTTGTATTGGTTTATTATATTTTATGCAGATGTGCTCACCTGCAAAATATTCCAATATAAAATTATGATTTTTTTTACCAAATAGGGTTATATTTCACAATCTTGTGAGATTATCGTAATATATTTCGCAGACAAAGTAAATATTGCAACGTCTTTTTTTTTCAACATTGTGCGGCCCAAGTCTAGACGTTAACAAAACACAAAGGGGTAGGTTTAGGGTTGTGGTAGGTGTAGATGTAAATAACAAACATTATGTTGGACTCCATGTCCTAGCAAAGGGGAGCTGAAACAAGCACACTTTCTGTCTTGAAACCATTGTTTGAGGGAACTTTCAGATTTCATCTGAAATATCATAAAAACTAACAGAGGTGTCAGCGGACTGAAATGACATGAAGGGCAATAATTAATAACAGTATTTTTGGGGTTTTTTTTGTGAACTAAGCCTTTAAAAGAAAATTTTTGCTTGTATCATTGCCCTTGGTGATTCATAAGGTCCCTGGATACTACATCTTTAAGAGTCAAAATTACACATACAGGCAAAACAAATGGAATACCCATGAATGCCACAACAACCACGGTTTCGGCTAAAATCTTCTTCAACATCTTTTAAAAAATTTATTTAACTACATCTTGGGTTGCTTAAGGGTGACTAAATTACCAGCATATTTTTTTAATTTTGGATTTGAACAGTGCTTTTCAGCCATGCCAGTTTATATGCAGGTGCTAAATTGAAGACTCACGCTTTCACATCAGCTGTGTCCTGAGAGGTTCTGGTGAGAGTACGAGAACGCAGCCGCTCCCCTGCCTGCTGGATCTCCTGAAGGTTTCGCTCAACATGGGGCAACTCGGACACAGCCTCTGTCTCTGCTGCAAGCTGTTCTGCCTGCTGCAGGAGCTCCCCGAAACCCTCAGTATCCATGTCCAGCACCTGTTCCACCTGCCAGCAACACGAGAGTTGGGTGTCTTTGTTAAACGCTGATATGAACCAATACCAGTAATAATCACTCACAACAACTCTCAAAGATTGGGGTATAGTTGGTTTTATATTGCACATTCTTTCATTTATGAACAATGACAATTTGACATGCTACTTTGAATACTCAGTCTGAAATTGCATGAAAGTATGACTTCAACGCAACTGTATTTTTAATTAACTGTGAATAATGTTTGATAGTCATTGGCTCATATCATTGGCTGTTAAAATGATTTTACTATTTAGAATTTGCAAAGGGCACTTTTTTGAAATTATATCAAGAAGGTGAAAGACTGAATATAAAAATCAACTTTACCTCAAGCTCTTAAAACAGTCTAAATAAAACTGACACTAATAAACCAACATATTTCATTTAAATGTATTATGACTGTAAAGAAATTTTGTTTTATATCACATATTACTATCATGTTGACTATGGTATGTCAGTGACATGATCTACGAGAATATATACAGGCAAATTAAACTTACGCAGTCATTAGCAGACTCAATTAATTTTAGCAAACTCGTAATAAATTTAATCGAAATAAATCTATCTCTGTGTGTTTAATGTTTTTTACATTACAACATTAACACAATACAGTAAGCACAGCACTCAGCAGACCTCAGTCACTTGCTAGCAAGCTAACTTGACATGAGGTGCTGTCGGCAAACGCGGCTAAAAAGATACATGTCAAATGCAACTACAATGAATTAGGTATTAACTAGTGAATTAGATAACGAATATGTAACAACCCACCTCGCTGTATGTTAATCCTTCAAGCGGCTATAATAGGATGATTTCGCTTTAGCCGCTATGCTAAACACATCCCCTCGTGAACTCCCGGGTTCCATTGAAAGAGCGCGCTGATTGGTTCAAACTGTTTTTTTCCCAGAAGCACCCGCGACAAGAGCCTTGATAGAACTTTATTCAGAAGCTTGTTAACATATCAGAGGGATCATGTCAGACACAATTTCTGTAAGATTAGTTGAAAACTTAACTTTACTGACCAATACACAATCTTAAAAAAAAAAAAAATGACACTGGTAGCATTGTTGTACTTTAATAATTCAAATGTAGAATTTAAATAGAATATTAAAAATATAACACACACACACACATATATATATATATATATATATATATATATATACATATATATATATATATACACACACACTCACATTTTATAGAAGCCCTGTTATCAGGGACAAAAACAGTTTGGTCAGAAAAGGAAGACTACAATGGAAAGTCTTCACAGAAATCTAACAGGCATGTGTACTTAAACATTTTACTCCAAGCAATTTTTGCAGAGATCCAATGGAAACGTTTAACAGCTATCATGCGCATGATTAGCATAAATCTTTGGCAATAAATCTTAACTTTTTAGATTTAAAACATTAAATTAAAATTAAGCACTTTTTAAATTGAAAAAAAGGCATGTCATGCATTCTCAGTCAGCTTACTACACCAAATGATAAACATTACTCCCTTATTGTTTTTCATGGACTAGAATTCTCAATATGTAAATATTTTGTAACAATTTGCAGTTATGCTTAAGCCTAAAGGACTCAAGCTATTCAAATTTAATTGAAACTATGGCCAAGCCTAATGGTTTATAACAAGAATACTTTTGCAGGAAGTATACAGTCGATATGCAGTGTATATCCCACTTACTGCTTTTTCAAAGCCACTTACACAAGCTCACTTTTATTTTTAAGTATTAAAAACAAAAAAAAAAAAAACCACACAAATAAATGCTACCATTTATTGTAGACAAATGACATGGCAGAAGAACTTACAAGTCTCATTTTAAAGAAAAGACATCTCATGATAGTCTTATTTGCAGCAGTACAAATCAGTGCATTGTTTTCCCTCTTTAGCATTTGTTAGACAACTTTTGCAACATTAAACAAACAAGACTTGGAGAACAAAAAAAAGGACATTTATTATCTTGTAAGAAAGACAATCATGCGATGCAAAACGCAGACAAACAGATTCACATTGTAGAAAACATCATGTTGACCTCTTCATTGACAGCAACTGGAGCCACAAGAATTGCCTTTGCAGACGCAGCCAGAGGCACACTTGCTGCAACCAGATGGGCAGCAAGAACAGCAACCTGTGAAAGAAACAGATAAAAATCAACTCACCAATTTTTAACAATGAATTTGAGAGTTCATCCAAAAACAAAGTCCTAACTTAGCCTTTAAGATATTTAGGTTCATTTTAGGTTAGGGGTTCATTAAACAATGAATTTTTTGAAAGCTGTTGGAAACAGGCTACCTCAGGCTCATGCATTTTACTATAAAAGTCAATTGATATATGCTCAGCTCCTTCATATTATCAGTGTTTGACAAGACTCAAAGGTTTGAAACCAACCAGGGCAAGTTGTCATTTTTTGGCTGATCCATACTTTTAATACCAAAGATGATTCCTTGGATTTTCTTTTTATTTTATAAAGCCAAGTGGTTAAACAATTTATTTGGGCTTAATTTAAGAACATTACAAAATTTGTTAGTTTAAAAATTCAACTTATATAAATTGATTGCTGCAGTTTTACAGGTTTCAGGGTAGGACAAATACATACTCTTCTTGCAGGTAGTACACTGGCAGTTAGTGCACTTGCAGGTGGCACCACAGTTGCATGTTCCAGCTACAAAATAAAACATACACCATTATTAAAAGTGGACACAGTAATTAATCTAAAACACTTAAAAATACAACAATACTCTAATGCATCAGCTGAAACACTTACTCTTGGCACATTCGCAAGGGTCCATTTTTCCAGAGAGTATCCTCAAAGAGCCTGAACGTCCCTTAGAAATATCACTTCAATCAGCTTGTGAATGAGTTGATGCTGGAAGTGCGTTAGTGCTCTGCTTTTATACCGTTCTGACTGCGCGCAGACCGAGTGCAAAAGCCCGCCCGCTCCAGCCTGCACACGGTGACTCGTTAATGACACTGGGTGCAAACAATCAGCAATCACCGTTCCCACCCTGTCACATCAACGTGTTGTTTATAAGATTATATAACTACCATTTCCACTCCACTTGTTGAATATTGATTGCTGTTTGTTTACGTGATTATATAATTTGACGCTTGTTTGTTGTTTTTCTTTCGTTTTGGAGTTGTAAATGTCGTTTGATCGTAAGCTTCAAGGAGGTTTTCACAAGAAAGAACATTATATTATCAGTTGCTAAGTGTTACATCTCATTTTCTTCTTTCCTTTTTCTGAGTTATAGGTTTTTTTAAAATAGGATTAGTAAACATTAAAACACGTATTTGAGCATAATAAGTTGCCTTTAATCAAACCACAGGCCTATCGAAAGCATAAAAACAGAAAATATGCCTACGGATAAACTTTTTTCTTAATTTTTAACTTTATTATTATTATTAGCCTATCTCATGTAATTGTTTGCAGACAGTTGTCATTCTTTCTTTGCACACGGCACTGACATGAAACTGTGACGTGACCGTGTGTGACAGCACGTGCTCCCCCTGTCTGCACTCGGCGATGATGCGGTTCAGGCCCACAGTAAACAGTAAACTGATTTTGCACCCGATTTCTGCTGTTGACCAGGAGTAATTTTCCATTAGCCATTCTGTTGGAACCAAACTGATGTAACGTGTGCAGTGTCTCTCTGGAATTGTTTTAGGGGGTAGACAACTTTTAAGATTTAAAATGTTCATTATGATAAACAATAAATATTATAATCTGTAATTTTACTTGCTAATAATCAGGAGGAAGCTTCAAGAAATATTACTGGATAAATAACTAATGTTTACAATTGTTTCATGTTAAACTAAATAAGTAGAATTAGCATTAAAAAATGAGCTAAGGCAAACCTAAATCTGTCATTTAGGGGTATCAGGATGTATATTTAATAGTATATTTTTGTTCTTCATCTTTCACCTTTTGTTGTTTTGCATAATAAACCATTAAAATGTCTGGTAAACCGATATCATGATTTAAGTGAAGCATTCACACTTAGGATTTCACCAAAGATTGGGGTTAACATGCTGTTTGAATTCACCCTCACAAATTGAGTGAAAGGTATCAGATTCTACATAAAGAAAGATATTTATTCATACGCCTTTTCCATTTTTAATAATAATTTTATAAGTTTTATTCTTCATCCTGTGTCTGTTGCTCGGCATTATGAGAAACTCAATTGAAAGGATTCACAAGCCAATGCTTACAGATTGACTGACAGATACTAAAAATACTTATTTTAAGATTTTTTCACAAACTTTTCTAGTTTGCAACTTCATTAGAAAATGTGACTTGTTTGGTTAAACTAAACCACAAAATGTAACAGAACAAGTGTAGCTCAAGTAATTTCACAGTTTAACAACTTATATCCTTTTAAATGAAAAGATCAGAAGTGTTGAAGTGACTATTCTTGGCTAACGTTCTCTGAAATAAATGTTATTATCATTTTTTATTACAGTAACATATAGGCTACTGCCATACATGTTTTTTTCTTTGTCTAAATTATTTCATTTTTTACCACATCAAACATTTGATTATTTATTAAATTAAGTAAAAGTGTTTCTTTCTCACAAATAACTTCAGAAACATCAATCAGTATCCATTCACATTCCATGAACTGATGTGCTAGTTGTTCAAATATTTTTCAGAAGTTATCATAATAATAAAAAAAAAACAATGTCTTTATTTAACATTTATAAATGTGGTTGCATAAAAAAGTTAAGATGTAGAGTTGTAATGGTATTGAGAATTAAATCATTAAACAAAAATACAGTTTTTATTATCAGTAGATGTCTAAAGAATTCAAAGAACTTGCTATACAAACATGTCCACAATTTAAATGCTTCCAACATAATACAAACACAATTCAAGCAGTCAATTCTTGATGCCAGCTGTCTACTTTTATAATGGCTTTGGGATTTTCAAGATCCCCGCGCCTGCTCAAATTACCATTTAAAAAAAATACATTTGTTTCATGTAAAACTAAATAAGTAAAATTAGCATAAATCGTGTAAAATTAGTTAAAGTAAACCTAAATCTGTCATTTAAAGAGATCAGGATGTATTGTATATTTAATAATAAATTATAGATCGCCTTGTGCCTTTCAATGTTTTGCATAATAACCATTCAAATGTCTGTTAAAAGACTATTATCACTTGTGTGAAGCACCTAGAAATTCACTAAAGATTTGGATTCACATGCTATTCACACTTACAAATTGAGTGAAATGTATCAGATTCTAAAAAAAAAAGACATTTATTCATGAGCCTTTCCAGTGTTTAATCATACATTTTAAACAAGTGTCTCTTGTTGCTTTGCATTATGAGAAACCACTTCAAAGTGTCTGTAAAACAGCTATCATGAAGTGAACCATGCATTCACTTACACCTAAATTCACTGAAATGGTTTCAAACTTAATTCCTGGAGGGCCACAGCTCTGCACAGTTTTGCTCCAACACTAATCAAACACAGCTGATCTAACTAATCAAGGTGTTCAATACTACTATAGAGACTATTAAGCAGGTGTGAGTTGAAGGAGGTTGGAGCTAAACTATGCAGAGCTGCGGCACTCTAGAAATTGAGTTTGAGACCACTGACCTAAAAGATATGGATTTACAATCATGAACTGATGTGCTATTTGTTCAAATGTTTTTCAGACGTAAAAAAAATCACAATAATAAAAAAAAAACTATTTCTTTACTTAACATTTATAAATGTGGTTGCTTTCCTAGTACTGGGTTGCAGGTGGAAGCGCATCTGCTTTGTAAAACATATGCTGAAGAAGATGCCGTTTAATTCCACTGTGGCGACCCCTGATATATAAAAGGACTAAGCTGAAGGAAAATGAATGAATGAAATGTGATAGCATTAAAAAGAGAAAAAGTGAAGATGTGTAGTTGTAATGGGATTGAGAATTAAATCAATCAATAAGACATATTTTTATTATTATTATCAATAGATGTCTAAAGAATACAAATAATTTGTTAAACAAGGTGTCCACAATTTAAATTCTTCTCCAACATAATTACAAACACAATTAAAGTAGTCAATTTTTGGTTCTGTCAGCTTTTATAATGGTCTTTGTGATTTTTTTTTATTTTTTATTGTAAATATATACAAACTTTGTACAAGAGAATACATATCACAGTAATTATGAACAAAATAGAAATAAATAAAATAAATTGAGTGATCTTATCTTAGTTATACAATCAATAGGTAAATAATAGGTAAGATAATAAAAAATATATATTTATTTAAAAAACATTTATTTATTTAAAAAAAAATATTTATAAAAACACATTTATTTATATACATAAAAACCTTTATATATATATATATATATATATATATA
>CAIGQZ010032545.1:11139913-11157188 GCA_903798205.1 Danio tinwini | reverse complement strand
ATAAATTTTGCCTTTGTGATTGTCAAGATCCCCCGCGCGTGCTCACTAGACATCATGAAAAAAACTCCTCTCCAAGTTATGGGCATCAGTCTGTCCTGCTAGGTAACCGGGCGAATAGCTACTGCACCTGGTGGAAGACAAGCTGGCGGCAGTGGTAACTAAGGCACTTTTACATTAATTATAGCTCATTGCAGTATAGGGAATAACTATATGCACACATCTCGTATCACAGTATAAAGTGGTTCTGCACGATTAATGTGTAGTTACGCAGAGTTAGCTCTATTAGCCAGCGCGCAAAGAGTTTCTGTAGCATTCGGCTAACTTCGCTTTTGATCTAAATAGCATGGCGTAGTTATGTTTTTTTTTTGTTTGGTTTAGTTTAAGTTCGTTTCAACAAAGTGAAATAGTAAATTTTGTACAAAAATGAGCAGACGTGTAAACTGAAAGGATTAGCAGAATAGCATGCTAGCAAAAGTGGCTCGCTAATGCGGCGACAAGCTGCCCACTGTTGCTAGGCAACAGAATCCCCATCAGGCGAAAAGCACAGTAAGCTGTTTATTCCATTACCCGAGAGAAGGGTAGTAAGATGCACTACTGACAGCAATGCTAAAGCTTCGATACAGTCTTCTGGATGGATGTGTGGTGTTGCGAACCATTCTACCTTTGCCAGAACAAAGTTTTTTTCAGGTCATTTTTATTCTTGCTCATTTTATTTGATAAATTTTTTAAATAGTTTATTTGACAGGGATATTACAAAGTAACAATATTTATAATGTGGACAGTGCTAAGCAGCTTGCAAAAACATTTTAGTATGGACCTACACATTTTTTTAAATGACAAATTTGGGATGTGAAATTTTAATACATCAGGAAAATCAGATAACCAATAAAACAAATGGGTAAAGGGCTAGGCATTTTTTTCCTGTTTAAAAACTCACCGGTATAATAATTTTTACTTTTAAAATGTAAAAAAAAATGTTTATTGTACTTATTTTATTTGACTTTTTACAGCAATGCCTTATTCTGATCCATGTAGGAGATTATTGTGATTTTCTGGTGTATGCTAAGCATGTTCATCACTGTAATAACATCTGTTTATTGTGTTTCACAGGAGCAGATCTGATCTTGCACTTCTAGCTGAGCCACAATGTTAGTGCCCATCTTCACACTTAAACTGAACCATAAAATAAATCCTCGAATGGTTGCTATTGGAAAGTATGATGGGATACATCCATGCCTCACTGCAGCCACACAAGCAGGGAAGGTAAAGTAAAATGCAAATACAGCCAATGTACCTAGACCATATTCTGTTGTGTGTGAAAATTGTGAACAGTTAAAATTTTGTCCCTGTTTGTTTTATATGATTACAATGGACTTCATAGAAGTTTTAGCTATGCCAGTTTTAATATATCCTCTATCTTTTTTACATTTTAACATGCAGCTTCTTTTGGTGCTCTTGAGTATGTCCATTTGCTATTAAAGTTACAATGTCAGTGATGTTTAATATGCAATAAGTTACTGAACTTAACATATAATTTTTCTAGGGTTAAATTTTTTTTCACATTGCAATCCAGTTTTCATTTTTAAACCTATCCAGGTGTTTATCCACAACCCTCACACTCGAGCCCAGAGACCAACAGCCCACCGGTTGAGTCAAAGCACCCAGGACTCGGACATCTCACTGCTCAATATCAACCAGTCAGTCAGCTGTCTGACCGCTGGCACTTTAGGACCAAACAACACAGGGGACACGCTGCTCGTAGGCTCTCAAACCAACCTGTTGGCCTATGACGTTCACGACAACGCTGATGTCTTTTACAAGGAGGTAACATGACATGATTCAGATTAATAAAGCGGAGACGCAATTGTTTATAAAATCCCTAATTTAGAGTGGATTTTCTACTCAAGTTGTTGATATCAGACATTTAACCTTATTTTGCGGAAAATATGCTGCACAATCAAACTGTATTGTTGAAATAAAAAATACAGAAAAGTTTTTTAATACAAATGTCCATTTTTACAGTGCAAAAATGCTTTTCTTCATTAGAGCTTTTTTATTTCTAGTCCAAATATCTAAAAAATCTTAAAGAGGTGGTCCACTACGATATCATATTTTAAACTTTAGTTGATGTGTAATGTAGCTGTGCGAACATAAACAACATCTCTGAATGTAATATGATCATAGCTCAATGCAAAGTGAGACATTGGCTTTTACAGAGTTAGCTTAGCAAAGCCTACAGCGAACAAAGTTTGGGGACTACAAAAAAATACATCCTTACGCGCATACACCACACACATACAACCTAGGCGGTGAAAGGACGTGGCCAGAGGCGCTGTAATGTCATAGCAGATAAAGCTAAAATGCCGTCAAACGCTGCTATTTCCACAGAGCTTCTTTTGTTTGTGTATTTGAGCTTCCAAAGAGAGAAGTGCTTACAATTTCATTTTAATTATGTTCCAGAGAATTATAAAAAAAGATATAGCTAACATTTGACAAAGGTCAGCTTCCAGAATCTCTCCCAGTTCAGTGCTGGATTCGGCTAAAACTCCTCAAAGAAGGAGCAGCTCCAACTATGATAGAAAAAGCTGTGGATTGTGAGCCACAACCTGTAAGTATTTTTATTTGTTAAAGTTGATCTATTACATGCATAGTGTTTAGCGTTAACGGTATGTAGTAGCAAGGATGTAAACAACGGGAAATGCTGTTTGGCACTGTTAACAATTTAGCTACAAATTCATATTTATCCTTCAAACCCCTGTAAACAGCCACAATCTTCAGCAGCGCTGCAGTGTCTCTCTATGCAGCCCGTTTCCCTGAGTTAAACATCTCAAATAACAAACACAAAAGATATGCGAACATTTCATATTACTTACACATGCTTATAACGCAAATATATATTAAAGACACTTGTCAGATTCTATTTTAAGAGCCTCTTGAGGGCAGGAAATATGACAGTTGTTGTCATGTTAGCTGAGTAGCTGTATTTAATCAAAGAGTAGCTGTATTTAATCAAAGTAAGATATAAGAAAAAAAATAACGTGATTTTTTTACAAATGAAGCATGAGCACACATTGCTTTGCATCTTATAAAAACAATCAAGCCTGAAAAATAGACTCTGGACCACCCCTTTAAATCAAGAAGCATTTTATAGAAAAGGATAAAAGAAAATACAAAAAAAGGTCAAGTTTGTTTCTTTAAACTAAATAAACTGTCAAGGTTGAGTAAAATATTTTTTTTAGATTACTTGTTTTAATGAGAAACTCTCAGATTTTTTGTCTGAAACAAGACTTCTTGATTCAATAATTTTAAGTTATTGAGACTAGAAACAAGACAAAAACCTCAAAATTTAAGCAGTGTTTTTGCAGCCTAATGACGTAGTCACACTAAAGTTTGAGCTTGAGAAATTCTGTCGTACGGTGCTGCAAAGGGGTGGGATTAAACAAGAAGATTAGACATAAAAAAGTGAGCGATTGGTCCATATTTTAAATGTAGAGAAGTCATTCTTTGGTCTTCGATTAGTCTCACGTGGTCACGAGATGCGATTTCACAGGTTATAATTCACCAAGCTTAAACTTTGCAACGCAGTGAACTGCGAAACTTGTCGCACAAGCTTGTGTTTCTGGTGTGCCTCATTAGCGCGCATATAAATGGAAGTCTATGGGGCGAAAAATGCAGTGTGACCATGGCTTCACTAATATATTTCAAGTAAACTCAAACTACCATTGTGTGAAAAATTAAGCTTAAAAAACATGACCAATTTTATATTTTCAGAAAATATAGTACATTTGATTTGTTTCTTAATGAAATAAACCAGAAATGTTTGTTGCATTTTTATTGTATAACAGGTGACTGATGGAGCCAATGCCATTGTTTTGGGAAAACTTGGAGATATTCAGTCACCCCTTGCCATCATTGGAGGAAACTGTGCACTGCAAGGCTTTGACTATGAGGGAAACGACCTGTTCTGGACAGTAAGATCATTTTGCTGGCTGTATTAAATTAATAATTGAGAACTAGCATCATATTATAGGTAAATATTTACGCTTTGTTTTAAGGTCACTGGAGATAATGTTCGGTCACTTGTGCTTTGTGACTTCACTGCAAATGGCAAGAATGAGGTGAGGCTTTATGCTTTTTGTTTTTACTTTATAAAAGCTTTCACAGTTTTTAAATATTATAATTTCCCATGTTCTTTCCAGCTTCTTGTTGGCTCAGAGGATTTTGACATCAGGGTGTTTAAAGAGGATGAACTGGTGACTGAGATGGCAGAAAACGAGGTAGGAAACAGTGCTATTTTATTATTAGAATTTAGTAATTATATTGTAGTTTTTATGAATAAATAAAATTAGTTTTTATTTATATGTTTAGCGTTTTATTTTAAATAATTTGAAAGAATTGTATTATATATCTAAAACCTATATTTATATTGTTTATGTAGTTTTTATTTTAGCCTTTATTTTAGTATTAAGTTAAATAAACAAGAAAGAGAAATATTTTACTTGGCATCTAGCTGAAAGAAATGTTTTTTTATTTATTTTTTTTATATATATTGATATTTTATTTTCCCCAAGGTATCATTTACTTGATTTCAATAAACAAAATGATTTATAGATTCTGTTATCATGGTATAAGCTATGGGAAATGGAGAAATGTCTGTAACTGTGTTGATTGACAATTCTGTGGGAAAATTCTTTCTTATTTATCTAGTTTTCGCTTTCTGTTCCTTGTAGACAGTCACTTCACTTTGTCACATGCATGGCAGCAGGTTTGGTTACGCTCTGGCCAACGGTACAGTAGGAGTGTATGACCGCACTGCCCGCTACTGGAGGATCAAGGTGGTGCATTATGGTCCATTCAACAGGGTTCTCACGATTAATGAAAGTTCTGGAATATCATCTAAAATCATTTAAAAGTTCTCTTTCAGACATTGAAAGTCAGGGAATTATTATAATTTTTTTTGTCCAGGTCATGGAGTCACAGGGATTTTTGTTATTAATTTTAAATTTTACTTTCCATTTATCAAAATGTTCAATTATGTATTTTCTTATAGATGTATTATAATAATAATCATATTTTTATTTAAGTTTAGCCAATATTAAGTGGTATAAATGGTCACTGACAAATAAAAATATGGATGTAAATAGGCTGTGAGCTAATTATTGTTAAGTTTGACGTTTTATTGCCTCTGCAACTGGCATTCAGTCATGTATTTAAAGTCTTAGATTGGTGTAAAAGAGTCCTTATTTTATGTATCAGTCAATGTTGTATTAATGTTATAATATAATCTTTGAAATAAATGAGGCATTCCAATCTAACTTCCAGTCCAGATTTGCTTTGAGCAAAAGCACTAGTGTCCTAAACAGATATGATGTGACAACACACAATTAAACATTATTCTTTTTGTCTACTCAGTGCTTATAGGCCTTAAAAAATCATCTTTTTAGTCAGTGAAAGTCAGAATTTGCATTTGACTAAGAGTGGGAACCCTGATTTAAAATTCAACCTAAATGCTCAAGACAAATTGAGCTTTAAAATAGATTACATTTCTTTTTTTTTCCCCACACAGTCTAAAAATCATGCTATGAGTATTCACGCATTTGACCTTAACGCTGATGGTGTTGTTGAGCTCATAACTGGATGGTCCAATGGAAAGGTCAGTCTTATAGACACATTTTCCTTGCAATGTTTTTACTGTATTGGTAAAATCAGATGATTTTCCTGTGATTCCATACTAGATTGACGCTCGTAGTGATCGCACTGGTGAGGTAATCTTCAAGGATAACTTCTCCTCCTCTGTGGCTGGGGTTGTTGAGGGAGATTATCGGATGGATGGACAGATCCAGCTCATATGCACGTCTGTGGAGGGAGAAGGTAAGAGGACGGACCTTTATTATAAATGCTTGACTGTTACTTTTGTGAATTTGCTCATTAATACAGTTGAAGTCAGAATCATTAGCCTTCCTGAATTATTAGCCCCCCTGTAAATTTTCTTTCCCAATTTCTTTTTAACAGAGAGAAGATTTTTAGAGAATTTTGACTTTAACTGAATATGTGCCATTCTACAGTACGTGGCTACTTGCCTGCCAGTAAGGAGATGAAGGGAAACCTAATGGACGCAAGCGTAGAACAAGACCTGATCAGAGAGCTGAGTCAACGGAAACAGAACTTGATGTTGGAGTTACGAAACTATGAGGAAAATGCCAAGGTTAGACATGCTGCTTAAGTGATGCATATTAATTTTGCATATGCAGTTGTGGCCAGTGGTATTTGTTTGACATAGGCTCTTTCTGGGCTTTCGGAGGGAGAATCTAAGATGGGTGTAATTCCAGCCAACACGCAGCTCCAGACGGCCCTGTCTGTAAGAAGAGCCTCAGAGAGTCAGAAAGCACACATAGAGCTCAACATCTCCACTCCAAATGGTACAGTTAAACCATATTGTCTCTCTATGGTTGGTTGAATAATCCACTTGTTCTAAGCTAGCCGCACACTTGAAGATTTTAATCCCAGTTTAGGGGCATCCTTAAGGCAAAATAATATTTTTTCAAATATTTCCTAAGTGATGTTTACAGAGAGAAGGATTTTATTAACACATTTTAAACAGTAGTTTTAATACCTAATTTCTAATAACTGATTTCTTTAATCTTTGCCATGATGACAGTACGTCATATTTTACCAGTTATTTTGCAAGATACTTGTATTCAGCTTAAAGTGCAATTTAAAGGCTTAACTAGGTTAACTGGGTTAACTAAGCCATTTAGGTGAATTAGGCAAGTCGTAAGAGTGGTTTGTTCTGTAGCCAATTGAAAAAAACTTTTTGAAGGGGTCTAATAATAATATTATTTACCCTTAAAAATGATTTTCATTCCAGCCAAACTAAAAGAAATAAGATTTTATCCGGAAGAAAGATATAATATAAAATGCTGTCACTATAATACATCACTTGGCAAATGTTTGAAAAGGAATAAAAATTTTACCTGAGGGATAATATTTCATGATATAGTACATTTTCTGTACATTCAAATAATAGTTTATATAAAGGAAAGATATTTATTGACGACTGCATGAAAAAATATCTTTCCTGATCAGGAAACAAAGCTTAAAAAGTTTTTTGTTTACATTTGAAAGTATATATTTAAATATATTTTACATTTACATTTATATTTTACATATATTTTAAAAAAGTCAATAATGTGTGATCTTTTTTTATTTATTTTTTAATACATTTATAAGAAAGTAGTATTAACTATATAGATAGTATTAACTATATAGATAAACTATATAATAAAGATTTATAAAATTAGCCTGTAACAACTGAATTTCTGCCAAAAAACATCCTCAATTGTGTGATGCCATTACAGTTATCTTACAATTATTTTAGATAATTTTTTAGACATGCTTTTATAGCTGAAATGTGGCAATTATGGACATGTTATGAAAGTGGAATATTGACAAGATCGATAGTGGAAATAATCTCAACAGTACAACTGCCTTTATAAGCAGAATGCACATCAGTTGTCCTTTTATAAGACATAGCCATATCACCCTGCAGCCCAAGACAGGTTACTCACTGAAGCTAAGCAGGGCTGTGCCTGGTCAGTACTTGGATAAAAGACCACATGTATGGCCATACACAATAAATGCGCTATATAAAAACACATTACATAATTGTTTTTCTTCTGAAGTTATATTTCATCATTCAGATGTTTTGTAAGATCTCATGTCTTTGGACTGCTAGTGACCACGGTTAATTGAACAGTTAAATAAATTTACAAAATTTACAAAAACAACAGAACAAATTAACAAACAGGTTCTTCGAGTAATCTTAAAACAAATGCATAAATCAAATAAATTGATAAATCAATTTAGAGAAATTTAAAGTACTTAAAAAGTAATAAAAAGTCTTAAATGATATGTTACAAGTTAGTGTCAAAAAGTATCAGAATCAGAATCAGAATCAGTTTTATTGCCAAGTGTGCGTCACACACACAAGGAATTTGTTTTGGCAACAGAAGCTTCCAGTGTACATAAAGTGACGAGTGACAACACAAAATTAAATACAAGAAAGAAAAGGCAATAAACATTAAACAGAGATGCAGTCAGTCAAAAAGATCTGGATGTTGAGTTGTATGTACAGATATGCTGTAAATATACAGGTTATAAGGTGCTGTGTACAAGTGCGTATGAGAAAGTATTGCACGTTTATTGCACAGTAGGGGAATATTTAACTGTTCATGAGGAAAGAAACTTTTTCGGTGTCTGGCTGTTTTTGTGCTTGGTGCTCTGTAGCGCCGACCAGAGGGTAACAGTTCGAACAGGTAGTGTGCTGGGTGTGAGGCGTCCAGAGTGATTTTACGAGCCCTTTTACTCACTCTGGAAGAGTACAGTTCTTGAAGTGTAGGAAGGGTAGTGCCAGTGATTCGTTCAGCAGTCCGGACTATTCGCTGTAGTCTACAGAGGTTGGTTTTGGCAGCTGAGCTGAACCAGACGGTGATTGAAGTGCAGAGGATGGATTGGATGACAGCTGAGTAGAACTGTACGAGCAGCTCCTGTGGCAGGTTGAACTTCCTCAGCTGACGAAGGAAGTACAGTCTCTGCTGGGCTTTCTTTACAATGGAGTCAATGTGAATGTCCCACTTCAGATCCTGAGAGATGGTGGTGCCCAGGAACCTGAATGACTCTACTGCAGCCACAGTGCTGTTCATGATGGTGAGTGGGGGGAGTGCAGGGGGGTTTCTCCTAAAGTCCACTATCATCTCCACTGTTTTGAGCGTGTTCAGCTCCAGGTTGTTGTATCTGCACCATAAAGCCAGCCGCTCCACCTCCTGTCTGTATGCAGACTCGTCACCGTTCCGGATGAGGCCGATAACAGTAGTGTCATCCGCAAACTTCAAGAGCTTAATGGAGGGGTCTTTTGCAGTGCAGTCGTTTGTGTACAGGGAGAAGAGCAGTGGGGAGAAAACACATCCCTGGGGGGCACCAGTGCTGATGGTGTGGCTGTCGGATGTGATTTTACCCATTCTGACTAGCTGTTGTCTATCTATCAGAAAGCTGGTGATCCATTGACAGACAGAGCTAGGGACAGACAGCTGGGTCAGTTTGTTCTCGAGCAGTGATAGGACGATGGTGTTAAAGGCACCATCGAGTACTTTTAAAAACATTATTACAAGGTATAAAATTTTGTTTACAATGTATAGTTGTATGCAAATATTGGGATGACATCCCTCTGCTTTGTTTACTGCAGTAACCGTTATTCCTGCTGTTCTATAGCTGCTACCTGCTGGATTATTCAGTATATAATAATGTTTTAGTTTAGGATTACTTTCTAACAATCAGGATTTAGTAAATGTACTGTAAGTTAAAATGTCATCAATGTTACAGATTAAAACCGAAAGTGGTGCTGACATTTTAAAATATATGGAAAGTCTTAAAATAGGCCTAAAAGGTATTGAAAATCACTCTTCGATTCCTGTATATACCCTGACAAAACAAAGCATAATTTAACTAATAGGAGACCTTAGGTTAAAATAACAGTGCTGCAGTTTTTACTCAAATTAGTTTTTTTACTCGCATTCAAAAAAATGTGGCCAAATTTGAACAAAATAAGAAAAGGGTTTTTATCATTTACGTAAACCCAAATTGATAAAATGTGCTCACAATTTAACTAAAATGAGAAAACAATTAGTACAACATTGTTTAGACCACAATGTCAGTTATGTTTTTCATGTCATGTAACATTATGGTAATACTGTATATTAATATGCTTGTGCTTTCCTCCTCCAGAAACCATCATTAGAGCTGTGCTGATATTTGCTGAAGGGATTTTTGAAGGTGAGAGTCACGTGGTTCACCCTAGTGCTCAGAATCTCTCCGGCTGTGTTCGAGTCCCCATTATTCCTCCAAAAGACATTCCAGTGGACCTTCATATCAAAGCCTTTGTGGGAGGAAAGACAAGGTACATCACAGACTTTATTAAATTAATAACATGTTGGAGATTTGTGTAATTTCCAACAATGCTTGAAAATTGATGCTTATTTGAGATTAAGGTATTAGAAAAAAATATATAGTGGCAGAATTTCAAAGAAATGTCATGATGGAGCATTGTTCTCTCTTCTTCCACATTTACCACAGTACACAGTTCCACGTTTTTGAGATCACACGTCAGCTGCCTCGCTTCTCCATGTATGACCTTAATGTTGATCCCTCAGCCCCAGAACCCACTGGAAAAGTCACATTCAGCATTAATGACAGACCTCAGAGGGTAAAAGGACACTCTCACACACACTAATAATGGAAATTGTGCCATCATGTGTTACACAGCTATGGGAAATTTAATTCTTAGTTTCTTTTGAATTTTTGGAGCTTTAAGACTTTTTTGTAGTTTTCTGCAAACTTCTGGTGACATTTAGAGCATAAAATAATAACAAAATGATGCCATAATGTATATGTTCTTTTTTTATACAACACAATAATAATGTTTTTAACTTAAGAAGGTTTAAGAAAGCAATATTTTCAGTCACTTGATGAAAACATTTGTTATTTTGACCAGTTTTGTGCATAAATAAAATGAAAACAAATATTAAAAACCATCCAAATAAAACAAATAAACATTTTAATCTTATTTTAATTTCTTTAAAATGACTCACCAGCTGATAATTGTCTCTCTGTTTAATTTTCGATTCTAAAAGTTGTTTTTGAATCTGATTTTAGAACAAACTTTAGAAAATAATTAATTATTTGCCATCTGTCTATACCATTAGGCTTATCACTGGGGTAGATACAGCCTGACGCAGACCTAGAGGCTTTGTCGAGCTATTTATTTGACATATTTGATGATACAATAATAATAAGATCAATAATATTGCATTATATATATACACTTTCATTAATAAAATGAATCCAGTGAAAAAGATGGATAAAAACAAATACAAGAACAAAACAAAAATATTTTACTTTATTCTCCTTTGAGAATAAAGGGCTTAAAACTTACAAGTTACAGAAGTCTGTTTAAGCGCACTGCTGGTTTGTATGTCCCAGCCTTTATACATTTATATTTGGACAGTCTTCTGGGGGTCTTGTCCTACAAGGCCATAGCTCCTAGCTGGCAAAGAATATCTTCTCCTGAAGATAACGCTTCCAGGCTTCCTCCAGCTTTCCGTTAGAATAGTTGGTTAGAAGTGTCATCTGGACCATTTCTGTACTGCGTCCTTGATCTGTTCATGTTCTTGGTCAACAGAATTTACCTTATTTTTGCTTTACCTATCTAGAACGTCACATCCCACTGGCAGCAATGGAATCAACTGGTAATTAACTGCGAGCACAAAACACACAAAACATTTTATAAAATAAATCAATGAAACAAACAATACAATTTTTTGAAGTTTGTTCTAAAATCCGAATAAAAAACAACCCAAGCTTGTAGAATCAAAAATTAAATGGGCAATTATCCTTTGGAGAGGCATTCCGAAGAACTGGAAACATTTTCATGCGTTTAATTTTGACAATGGAAGTTGAACAAAGACTAATAATCCAGCACATGTAAATAATATAAAATACTATAAAAATATAAAAAAAATTTAATAATAAATAGATTATTTTTATAAATAATATAAAAATTATCTAAATAATATAAAATAATTATAATCTAAATAAATCCAGCACATCCAGAGCAACCCGAAATTCAAGTTATTTGTTTTATAGCTGTATGTAGCTGTATAGCTGCATCTACAGCACAGGTGTCAAACTCAGTTCAATTTAGTTCTAAATATTTAAACACACCTGCTCAAACTAATTGAGTCCTTCAGGCTTGTTTTAAACCTCCAGGTAAATGTATTGAAGCAGGATTGGAACTAAACTGTGCAGGGTTGTGGCCCTCCTGGAACTGAGTTTGACACTCCTGATCTACATGAACAAAGATGTGTACAAAATTGTTGGTATACCCTTCAATTCTGTCCAGGTATTTCATTATTTTACTATTTTTAATGCTTCTGTTGAACCACAATCCAAAGCAATATCTGATTTTGATTAGTTTGTTTCAGTCATTTTTGATACATCATTACTTTTTCCAGTTTCATGTTATTTCAGTGATGACTGTAGTTTTTCTTTCTTTTTCTTTTTTTTTTTTACTTTGTGAAGTTTATGTATAAACAAATTTCGAGAGGATCACGTGCTTATGATTGTTCTCAGCTGTTCCAGCATCAGCATGATCGATTATCCAATCAGATGATTCCTAACTCTATAAATAACCAGAGTTTTCTTATCTCAATATCTTCATCTTGAAGAATTCTGATCAAAACAACTAACGTTTTGGAGAGTTGTTTTAATGTTATATGCCATTATAGCCCGCTTTTATACGCTTATGTCAGCTACATAAATCTGACATCTAAACGTTTAAAAGTGTCATTTTAAAGACGTGAAAACAGTACTTCTAGCTACCACTGCTGTGTTCAGCAACGTACAGCGTTAGAAATTAAACTCTTACCTTAGTTTCTACGCGTTTCCAAAAGACGACGTTGTGCAGAAGAGGTGGGTTGTTAATACTCGACGTGAGAATTTTACAGTAACAGAAAAAGACAAGAGTGTAGCTGCCAACTGGATGCAGACATTTAAAGAAGGGAGCTTTAATGGCAAATAATAGTTTATTTTCATTGCCTTTAAAGTGAAAAAAAAGGAACATTAATATACATAAACATTTCTTAAGCTACTTTATAATTGCAAATTTTTTTCAGAATAAATACTTTTATTCACTGCACATATTAAATATTATTCACTGCATATAATATAAAATTAAATTGTCAAAAAATGTAACATTTTGAAAAAAAGATTTCATTCAGATGAACAGAAACAATAACATTGAATCAGTTGTTTTCTCAGCACGGTGCCTCTTTTGTAACCTGTGCATAGAGAGGTATTTGGGCAGATATGTATTTTAAATAAATAAATAAAATCACCCCTCTGTTTCATGGAACTTAACACATAATCGATCCATTCCAAACCATTGTTCATGGTTTATGCAACTTCTTTTCCGTTTGGGTGCAGGAGGGACAACAGACATTACACAATTTAGAGTAATGGGCTGTGTGGAAAAGCAAGGCAACCAAAAGTTTGCATATCCCACTCTCAGTCACACAAAAGCAGGAGCTAATAACTAGCAGATGATGGCATGGATTTTCTGATGGATGTCCGCTCCAGGATGGAGTAACACTTATACTTGTCTAGCTCTGAATCTCATAATGTTACCTAGAAAACAGAAACAAGAATATTAATGGGTTTTAAAGAGTCATTAAAGGCAGTTCACCCAAAACTAAAAATTATATTTACTCACCCTTCATTTGTTCCAAACCTGTTTGAGCTTCTTTCTGCTGTTTAACACAAAATAAGATATTTAGAAGAATGCTGGAAACTTGCAACCACTGATATTCATAGTAGTTATTTTTCCTACTATGGAAGTCAATGGTTACAGGTTTTCAGCATTCTTCAAAATATCTTCTTTTGTGTTCAACATGAGACAAACACTCATAAAGGTTTAAAACCACCATGAACTATCCCCTTAAGCAACACATTTAGAACCTTATCCGTCTATATTTGGAACAGGTAAAGACATGAACAGTTTGAGGTTGAAGTTTGAGTTTGTGTCCTGCATCTGCACCATTATCATAAGGTTAAACTACACTGTAAATCATTATTTTAAATAATTTAAAAGTAACTCCCATTAGTCACACTTTAAGGTTTCATAAGTTAATGTTCGTTAAGGTATTTGCTCACATGAACTAATAATAAACAATACTTGTACAGCACTTAATCATAGGTAAACTAATTTACTAATGAATTAAAATACAAACTCATGCTAGTTAACATAAGGTATTTCATTGTGAGTTAACAAGCACAATGAATAAGCATTTGTTCAGTAACGCTAAAAACTAATAAATACTACAATAGACATATTGTTGATGTTAAATTACCTAATACCACCTTATTGTTTTGAGGAACTCTCCCATTTAACTACAATGTTATAGACTAAACAGAAAGCATGTCATCTACGCTGTTACACTGCATCTGTATTGCCACTGTTTCAGCAATAACACAGTGCTATTTGTCTGTCGTGGATGGAACTGCATTGTATTATTTTATTCCTAATATATTTTGCTCAATAATCATGCTTACAAGCTAAGATATCGTCTGCGTTTCTGTGATTATTCATGAACGGGACAGAACTTCACATTTATGCTATCCTACTCTCAGCTGCTGAGAAGACTCCGATTTCTTCATAGATCGGTAGTAATAAGCTCTCACTAAGATCTCATTCCTGTTCTGTTTTACCTGACACCTTGAGACAGAATTACGTACTCATATGATATTTTTTACTAACGTGATAAAGCTGCAGATGGACGGATCGTAAGAATAGTATTAACGTTAGCTTACAGGCTAGCTGAACTTACCTTCATAATTGCACAGGTACGAAGACGCATAAAACTTAAAACCTGTCTCAAGTTTGCTCTGTGGTGTTGTAGTGCACATCCGAACAATCATTTGCACATCGTTGACCGTAATTCCCACAAACAGCAAGTACATTTTGACGACTCTGCCATAATAGTGTTTACCTCCGCTTAAAATCACCCGGACCGGAAGTTGGACTGGGACCTTAGACAAACGCGAAAGTAATGCATGCATATAGCCTATTGAACACACAAAATTGATACCATAGTCAAGCTCTTAGCAAGTACACCTCTCCTCAGTCATCCATATCCATCATTTAGCTAGAATAAGCTGGGGCAGTTCATCGCGATCTACCTGAGCTTAAACTCCCCTGTCGCCCTGCAAACAGGAGGGAGCCCAGGGCTCGAGGATCTCATAAGCTCAGGGCTCTCTCCTGGGACAGCATGCCAAATAAGCTTTTTATCAATCATCAGCTAAGTGTGAACTCTTGAAATTAGGTTAATCTTAGGTCAGGCAGAAAATAACACCGTAAAAACATTACAGTATAAATGATATGGATACATATAGACATATATACATAACATGCCATAAAAATCATGCACTGACACAATTCATCAAACAAGAAATTTTACGTAAAATGTAATTATACACTAAATAAGCATATAAATAATAAGATAAAATATCACATATTAGGGTGGCGCAGTGGCTCAGTGGGTAGTGCTGTCGCCTCACAGCAAGAAGGTCGCTGGCTAGGTCAGTTGGCATTTTTATATTGAGTTTGCATGTTCTCCCCGTGTTCGCGTAGGTTTTCTCAGTGTGCTCTGGTTTCCCCCACAGTCCAAAGACATGCGCTATAGGTGAATTGGATAAGCTAAATTGTCCGTATGTGTGTGAATTAGAGTGTATGGGTGTTTCCCAGTGATAAGTTGCAGCTGGAAGGACATCCGCTGCATAAAACATATGCTGGATAAGTTGGCAGTTTATTCCGCTGTGGGGACCGCAGATTAATAAAGGAACTAAGCCGAAAAGAAAATGAATGAAAGAATCACATATTAGTAGTTTTTCTTTCTTAAATGAAAGGGTAACAACAAATTTGTCCACGTCTGTATGTCTGTAGGTGGTCATGTGGCTAAATCAGAACTTCCTGCTGCCCGAGGGCATCGACAGTCCAGACGTCACCTTTAGTGCACTGCGAGGAGGAGGTCTGCTGAGAATCAGCTTACAGACTAGTGGAGAGGTACATCTATCATGTGTGCTTGTGTATATTTGTGATCTACACTCTGTCTTAATAATTCTAAAATTTGAATTCTGCCTAATCAGATCATACTGAGAACAGACGACATTGATCTGGCTGGAGATCTAGTCCAGTCTCTTGCCTCTTTTTTGGCCATAGAAGACTTACAAGCTGAATCTGACTTTCCTGTCTACTTCAAAGAGCTGAGAGCCACTCTCACTGAGGTTAAGAATAGCAGCATCACTTTAAACTTTTTATTATTTCTTTCTGATCCCACCTAAAATGATCTTTTCATGTTTATGTTAGGTGGACGAGTTTCACTCAGTGCATCAAAAGCTCACAGCAGCAATGGCAGATCATTCCAACTACATACGAAATATGCTGGTGCAGGCAGAAGATGCCAGACTCATGGGCGATTGGTGAGCATTTATCATTTTGATCCATCAGTTGTAAACGCATGCACTCACCCACATAAATGATATTTTGTTTTCTAGGAGAAACATGAAGAAACGCTACATTGAGCTGTATGACCTCAACCGAGACTTGGTTAATGAATATAAAATCAGGTCTAATAACCACAACGCCCTCCTCGCCCGGCTAAAATCAGTTAACCAGGCCATTCAAAGGGCAGGGAGGTTGAGAGGTGGGTGGATTTTTCTAAGAGAACAGTTAAGAACATATCCATGGTAGTCAATGAGTATTTATAGTGTTTATGTTACCTCACATTGTATAGGTATCACAACTTGGAGGGTAAAACAAGGCATCTTCTCAGACATCCAAAGCAATGCTGGATTAATGCATTCTGACATACATATGATTATATTTTTATGAGCTGAGAGAGCTTATAAGTAGGCCCACGTGGAACCTACGCACGCAGAATTCTGCAGATTTTCCGCAGATTTTCCGCAGATTTCCCCAGATTTTTAGACCATTATTAATTCTGTTTATTTACTTGAGTAAATGTGTGTAAATCTATATTTATTCAGTTTTTAAATTAATTACAGTAATATTATTGACTAATATAAAAATGTTTATCTGATTTTTGTACAATGCAGTTTGTACAGTAATATTTTCTGTCTTTTAGTAGATATATGAGACACTTGCTTTGTTTATTAAATAAGTGGATCTAATTGGATTTGCATTGTAAACATTAAATAAAAGTTAAAAATACATTATTTTTTATTTCACATATTAAGGTTTTAGTTATGAGACTCCCAAAATAATTCGGCAGAAATCCGCAGATTTTTACCAAAATATTACGCAGAAATAGCAAAAAAAGTCTGCAGATTCCATCTGGCCCAACTTATAAGTTGTAGTTTAATCAAAACAATACTACACTGTAAAAATGTTTTACAATTGCCTTACAATTTTTTGTTAAATCAAATGAACTTTTCTAGGAATCCAAACTGAAACTGGCAAAAAAATATTAAGTTAAACTTTTGCATAACTTTCAAAAATAGTTGGAACCTGATTACCTTTTAAAGATAAGTTAAAGCAACATGAATATTTGTTGACTTGACTTTTTGTCACTACATTTTTTTACAGTGTAGGAATTAATCAAACACACACACACACACACACACACACACACACACACACACACACACA